>CAUJNA010003331.1:271548-346548 GCA_963377175.1 Effrenium voratum
AGACATATAAAATGATCTGTGTATCACATGTATAATGTCAAGAATACCGATGCTGTAGAAAAGGTGTGCACCACATGTTGACAACACGGTTGTCATACTTCAGGGTGGTACTTTCCTGCAGTCGCGATTGACCGCGGAACTAGGTCAGCCATGCTTTATTGAGGGAAGGGACCTGGGTGCCCTTAACGTGCCCTGAGCGTTTCCTAGAACAGGCTTCCACGATATTGTTGGACGGTTCTCAAGATGTTGAACCTCCTTTCGGTTGCTACGAAAAGAAACCAACTTTTGGGAGGCTTTGTATTGTGGGAAACCGGTCGGTGATTTGCTTTCCTTTGGCTTTCCAGGGGGTCCAATTCCAATCTTTGGACCCCATGCAAACGCGCCCACGGACCACGGAGTGGGCCGGGCTTAAAACGAGCTCATGCATCAAGCATCCTTTTATGAGAGTCTCCGAATTCGGACTGCAGATTTTGCATTTGGTCTTGGAGTTATGAACGAAGGCGTGACCGCGTTTCAAAGGCATTGGAAAACATGGACCGCAGATGAGGGTAGTGGCCGCTCAGCCTGACAACTTGTAAGCACGTGCGTCGGAGACCCGGTTTTTGGCAAGGTGTTTTGGGCAGTTTCATGTGTAGCACCAACCCAACGTTTTAACATCGTTTAGCCTTTCAATCAAAAGGGCCACGAATTGGTTTCGTCAACTTGCTGGTGCTCAGCAGGGGATGTGGGAAGGGCTCCTCTTCAACGAAACCACCAGTTGGATGGTTGACAGGGGTCATTCCAATTCTCATCCCCTGAAAACCAGCAAAAATAGATGGGGGCCCAGAAACTTCTTTAAACCAAAATCTTTTGGGGAGGATAGTTGGATGGTTTATTGTTCATTCCATTTCTCATTGCCACCAAAGAATAGCAGGGGGCCTAGACATTTCATTAAACCACTGCCCAATCGTGGAGGTCTTGGTGTTCTCGGAACGAGGTACGACCCCGGCGCCCACGACGAGGGGTTCCTTGGCGGCTTCTTCGCCGCGCTGAGCAGCGGGCAGATCAATGCCCCGCGGCCAAAGGTTTTCGTTGGATGACCCTAAAAATGGCTGGGGTAAACTTAGGATACATTTAACAGTTTACCAGTGACTCAAAGTGAAGCAAACAACAACATTACATTCCATAACTGGGCCTAACTCTAATCATGATGGGTGTGTCTTTGTTTTAGAGGACCCCTCAAAAAGGCCGGTTGTCTTGTGGGTTTCCCTAAACCAACCTTAGGGGTAATTAACGTACCCTCAAACAAAGTCACACCCAATTGCAATCTGACAAAATGGCTTCCTTTTGGATGCTACACACACACACACCATCATCCATTGTTGCAGGGGGGTCCACCTGTTTGTGAGTCCTTTAAATGCGACGCTTGATTTGGGCAACATATGCTTGAACAACCTGTCCCTGGTACTTTCCAAAGAGAAGCCAACAGTCCAAGGAGCTTGTTGGGGCTGGTGGTAAAGGTTCCAGGAGCTTGCTGTGCTTGTTTGGGGGCTGAAAGGCAGGTTGTTGAAACAATTGTTCTGCGTACCCTTTTCGGGGGTCACCCATTTGTTGCGATACACCTGTTTAATGACACATACCCATTGCGTGCTAGATAGCTCACAATGTTTCACTCACCCTTTGTCCAACAACCAAAAATCACGGAAGCTAACAGAACGGCTTTGGACACAAAACAGTCCTCTTAGCAAGCTCCTCTGTCTATGTCCAATATCATTAGTGGAAAGCAGGTAGCCAAAAGGCTCGATCAAAAAGCTTTGGGATGGGTCTTTTGTTTTTTTTCTCCGGACCCGACTGAGCACCGACAGAAAGGTAGGCCGCTTCGCTTTCCCCTTGGGCAAACGACGTCCCCCTGAACGTAAAGAACCCTCTCGTCGAAAGGCTGGCGAGTAGATAGTAGCGGACCAGCAAGTTTCTGGAGTTCATCCTCGCTTTGGGGACGGGACATGAACCTTGGGGAGTTTTGTCCAGCGACAGCTCTATGCTCATACTCTTTTCTGCTGTGGCGAAGACGGGGAAAGAAGCCACCCCCCGACAAGTGTACACCTACGGCAGATTCCTACATCCACGCAGCCTGGATTTGGAGAAGGGCCATTCCGCAAGGGCAAGACTTAGGCAGCACATACTTCCCACACCCAAAGTTGCCGGTGCATGAAAGGCCGCCGAGAAGGTGGGAACAGGCTCATTTGGACTTAGCCATCCATTCAATGGGAAGAGCCGCGTGCGGAAGGACCGAAAAACCTATGGACCTGGAATGAAGGATCGTCCACGTGAGCTCCACGCATGTTCCCGTTGTAGGTGAAGCCTCTAGCCTTGGCGAGTGTTTCTTGCGCGGGGTGATGTTTCAAGAAGCCTTGCCGGGCTACCCCGGGGGAACCCTGAGCAAGACAATCTTTTGGCCGTTGGGCATCCTGATGTTGTTGAGTTTTCTAGTCGCAAGTCTTTCGGTGCTATATCATCCGAAGGAAAGCCACTGGTTCGGGATTCTCGGGGGTCCGTGTTTCATTGAACCCGCATGTTCGCCAGACCGAGCAGCAAGACACCCCGCAGAAGCAGGAGCTGGTCAACCAGGATCGCCAGGGTCGGGCAGGTCGATCGTTAAGCAAAAGTTCGGCTTTTTGAAGTGGGTTTGGATTTGGGATCTCCATCCTCCAAACAATTACGAGGGAGAAGGTGCCTCCTTGTTTGCATGTCCCATGGCTTCGCTTCGTGGGCAGGGGTTGGGATGATACCACAGGAAGCGCCCCTTCAAGCCAAGCCCAAAGAAGCTGCGATTACGTGCTTGCAACCCAAAGTCCGGGGTGAGCAGTGGGAAACCCTTTTGACTCGAAGCGATCACCTGCGCGGGTGGTCAAACTATGCGAAAGCCTGCCACGGACATCGGGACACGGGTTCAGGCGTCCATGTTCTAAATGCCTTGGTAGAACTGCACATGTTTAGGGAATGCCCGGCTGCATTGGACATTGTCCTACGGCGGGGAAAAGGTTGGCCTTCATGCATGCTTGCTGGACTGGTTTTGGCCAAACTACTGAGGAATTGACTTGAACTTGAACATAGAAAGGGGCAACGGTCTAAACAACCCAATGGTCAATTTTGCTTCCCCTTCCGTTCTGTGCGATTGCCACATGCAAGGGCAAGGGTCACAAGGCACTCACTGGTGCTGGCTTAAGTTGACAATCAACTTCTGGAGAGCTGCTTGAGACGTCAGGGTTTGGGGGGATCCGGAGAAAGTTATGTGAGATGTGGGTTACTTTGTCTTGCTGGAATCTTAGGTTTGATTCCTGCTGGTTCCTGATCAATGTGGAATCCTTGCTGATATACAAACTGAAGTTCATCTACTTGTGGGTTAATATAAGGGATGGACACCATATTCATGGAACCACCCTTAGCCAGGCACTCGCTCACAACTCGCCAGGTGAAAGGCATTCAGAAGAGCAGCCCTGAATGCAAGCAGATGCGGAAGACTCAGGTCACGAGCACATGGGATACAGACCTCTACGCCACCCGCCCTTTCATGCGCTTGCCTGGTTGCACAAAGCCAGCGAAAGCAAACTGAGCTCATTCTGGTTTGGGGTGTTGGCCCCGGATTTTCGAGGGACTTCTGCTGTCGATCCCTGGCTCATCCCCAGGACACCTAGTCAGCATCAATCCAGGGCTTGGTGGTTTTCGGTTGCAAGGCCAGCTGTTTTATTGGGACGTTCCGAGCCGTCCGGTCTTTTGAGCGTGCCTGGCAATAGAAGACGCTCAAAAGAATCAGCATATGAACAGGCCCACCGAACCGGCTCCTCTTTTTTTGGGGGGGGACAGCTGTTGAGTTTTTGCTTGTGGTGACTAGGATCTCGATCGAGAGAGTCGATCCGGCTTGGATCGGTGGTTCAGTGGGGTTTTGCTCTGATCTTCAGGGATGGAACCACTGTCGATGAAGTCCTCGGGTCATGCCCATTCCAGCCCTCTCCAGATAAGGTTCCTGCCATCTATTGAGCACACAGCAAGGAGCGCTTGCGAGGCATTCGCGGACTGGAGAGGGGCTGTTCACAAAAGGGCTCCTGCCATTGGTGACCCTTTTGTGCCCACCTGTCTAAACCGATTGAAAGGCCGAAAAAGCTCGGAACCTTTTCTTTCCAAGCGCACCTGGCGTGGCCATTGAATTCTTGCCATAGGCTCAGGTGTAGTGATTTTACACCTTCCTTCTTCAGCACGCCATGACGGCCGCTGTCGCGCCACCCGGTAGCGTGGGCATCCAGAGCTACTATGACGCCCGACAACCAAACCGGGCTAGGCATAGGCGTCGCGGGAATTGTTTTTGTTTTTGTTTTTGTCTTTCGGAAACATGAAACGGAGGAGGATGGGCGCAAGATGGAGGGGTCCAGGGTGGGAGGGGACCCCTCACCGCCTCCATTTGCAAAAAGGCGCCCTGTGTCGCGCTTCGCCCATTAGGGGGTCCATTCCTCTTCTGAAGGATCAAACACTGCAGGTTTAATGGCCATTTGAACTGGTTTTTTTATGCAGCGAAAGCAAGCCGCATGCAGTTTCCAGATGTGGGGGGGGAGGGGAATGTGAAAACGTTGGCCCAAGGACACCAAAATCCAGGAGCTGAGCTCGATCATCAAGGAAAGACGCTTGGCTTTCTCCAAGCCTTGGCCCTTTTTTGGTCGCCTGAAAAGGCGAATCTTCGATTCGTTTCGCTTTAAAGTGGACCCCGTATCAATCAACCCCTGTGAAGAAATATGGGGGTGTCCCTGGGTTTAGTGGGGATTCATCACTGTTGGAGGGGCCCCTCGGCACGCGCCTGATGTCAAAACCGGGCGATGCCAGGATCTGGCTGCCTTTCAAGGCTGATGGCATGCGCCAACACTTCGATTGATTCCACTGGGGTCAACATTTGAGGGGTCCATCACTCGGGTTACACAAGCAAAGTACCAACCAAATTGTCAGTCAGCATGTCAGAACGGCTAAGCCATGTTGTTTGGAGGGTGGACCCTATAGGCACGTCTTGATATTAGATGTGGCAGCTTGGTTCAAAGGGGGATGTTCAAGCGCATATGTGCCAAGCAAGTAGAATGCACTTCTACTTGGGTCCTCTATTTGACGGTCACCGACGTGCCCCGGGCTAGGTGCCGCTGACACACGTGTAGTTGTGCTTGTGTTTGTTTGTTTTGTTTGTGTTTGTGATGTTTGTATGCAGAAGAAAGAACTATCACTCACACGTACATACTTATATGAATACATACATAATCATACATACATGGACACATGCATAGATGCATGCATGCATACATACGTACAAAACGCTGTATACATGTTATTATTTGGTGCATGCAAATGAGGAGCATAGGGTCTTGCGATTAACACCAGCGTCTCTGAATATGTTCACACATGAGTACGTACCTACATACAAACCTACATACATACATCCAGGCATACATACATACATCCATGCATACATCCATCCATCCATCCATACATCCATCCATACATACATACATACATACTCTGAATGTGTTCATACATACATACATACATACATACATACATATTATACACACGCACACAGGCTGTACACGTGTTGTATGGCTCATACGAATAACGAGTGTAGGGTCTTGCGATGAAGACCAGCGTGTCTGAATGTGCTCATGCATACATACATACATGCATGCATACATACAAACATACTTAGATCCATGCATACATCCATCCATCCATCCATCCATCCATGCATACAGACATACATACATGCATACACACATGCATACATAAATACGTACATACATCCATGCATACATACATACATACATATTATACTCACACGCTGTACACGAGTTGTATGGCTCATACGAAAAAGGAGTGTGGGGTCTTGCGATTAAGACCAGCGTCTCTGAGTGTGTTCATACATACATACATGCATACCTACATAAATACATACATCCATGCATACATACATACATGCATACATCCATACATGCCTACATACGTACATGCCTACATACATACATGCATGCATACATACATACATATTACACACACGCACGCTGTACACGAGTTGTACGGCTCATACGAATAAGGAGTGTAGGGTCTTGCGAGTAAGACCAGCGTCTCTGAATGTGTTTATACATTAAAAAATATCTACATACCTACATAAATTCATACATCCATGCATACATACATCCATGCATCCATGCATACATGCATGCATTCATACATACATATTATACACACACGCTGTACTCGAGTTGCATGGCTCATACGAATAAGGAGTGTAGGGTCTTGCGAGTAAGACCAGCGTCTCTGAATGTGTTCATACAAGCAAAAATATCTACATACCTACATAAATACATACATCCATGCATACATACATATTATACACACACGCTGTACTCAAGTTGCATGGCTCATACGAATAAGGAGTGTAGGGTCTTGCGAGGAAGACCAGCGTCTCTGAGTGTGTTCATACATGCAAAAATATCTACATACCTACATAAATGCATACATCCATGCATACATACATACATACATGCATCCATGCATGCATGCATACAAGCATGCATACATACATACATATTATACACACACGCTGTACTCGAGTTGCATGGCTCATACGAACAAGGAGTGTAGGGTCTTGCGAGTAAGACCAGCGTCTCTGAATGTGTTCATACATGCAAAAATATCTACATACCTACATAAATACATACATCTATGCATACATACATACATCCATGCATGCATGCATACATGCATGCATACATACATACATATTATACACACACGCTGTACTCGAGTTTCATGGCTCATACGAAAAAGGAGTGTAGGGTCTTGCGATCAAGGCCATAGCCTTAGATCTCCTCACCGAGGAAAGAACAACTTGAGGCGCTTAGAGGCTCAGAGGAATGAGCTGAACAGCAAGGTGCGGCAACTGCGCCGGGGCCTCGGTTCACGGCACTTGTGCCTCTCTGTTGGGTGGGTTCCGCGCTTGAAAAGAGTCAGCACAAGGCAAAAGGAGCGCCACACACACAGACAGCCGTTTGGCTAACCATTTTGATGCGCACGTTTTTTTGGATATCAACCGCTGGATTCCTTGTGCCGCTACTCGGAAGATGCAACTCACATGTGCTTGGGCAAATTTATCGGCGACCTGACCCATCATAATCGGTTCCTGCCATGGAGAGACCTTGGTTGAGATTGGTGACTTCTTGGGATCACGCTTACCTTCGCATCGCCTCTGCACAACTCCCCTTGTTCATCCGACCCCTCGAACTCTCACTTCCCAGATCAAAACGCGCGTGCTTCAGTTTGGCGAAGGTTTTTTGGAGCTTCCTTTCAAGCCGTAAATTTCCTTGTGGGGTTGAAGAGGGTGCCCCTTGGAGTCCAGACAGGGTGCTTTGAGAACTGAGTTTCAGTGCTTTTAGGGAGCAACTTTTTTCTTTCAACAATTACAAAAGTGCACAGGTGGGTGTGGAAGGCTACCATTTTCTTGAGAAGGACGGCTGCCAGCCTTTTTGAGAAGGTCTTCCATGTTGAAATATATTTAAATATGGGACCACTCCAAATCCAAAAAGGGAACCACTCCAAGTCCTGGCCGGCGGTGGAGGTCACCCAAGGTCATGGCACGGCCCCTTCCGCCGTGAGAGCTCAGCCCACAAGGCCTCCTTAGGGTCGCGTCCTTGGCTCCAGCGGGGGGAATCGAAGATGGGTGGACCCCCCCCCGTTTCTTCCATTTGCTTAAGAATATTTTTATTCCCGGAAGCATTGCGAAGGGTTCTTCTTCTAAAAGCGGCTGCCAACTTCACCTGCCAACTTCTCATGCCAACTTGTCGAGAGTTACTTCACCTGCCAACTTCTCATGCCAACTTGTCGAGAGTTACTTCACCTGCCAACTTCTCATGCCAACTTGTCGAGAGTTACTTCACCTGCCTACTTCTCATGTCAACTTTTTGAGAGTTACTTCACCTGCCAACTTCTCATGTCAACTTTTCGGCTGTTATCTCATTCTACTAAAAGCACAAGCTAATTTGTCGGGTGTTACTTCACTATCCTAAAAACACAAGCTAACTTTTCTGTTCTACCTTCACATCTCGACTCTTAATTCTTCTTCTTTTTATGGCGGGGGTAGGCCCGACGGGAGCTTACGAAACGCACCCCTCTGCGGAGATCGTGCGTGTCGAAGCGCTCTCGCTGTGGCGCCGTGCGAATTTGTCTTGAGCCCGATGAACCCTCTGCGGGGATCGTGCGTGTCGAAGCGCTCTCGCTGTGGCGCCGTGCGAATTTGTCTTGAGCGCGGCGAACCCTCTGCGGAGATCGTGCGTGTCGAAGCGCTCTCGCTGTGGCGCCGTGCGAATTTGTCTTGACCTTGGCGAACCCTCTGCGGAGATCGTGCGTGTCGAAGCGCTCTCGCTGTGGCGCCGTGCGAATTTGTCTTGACCTTGGCGAACCCTCTGCGGAGATCGTGCGTGTCGAAGCGCTCTCGCTGTGGCGCCGTGCGAATTTGTCTTGACCTTGGCGAACCCTCTGCGGAGATCGTGCGTGTCGAAGCGCTCTCGCTGTGGCGCCGTGCGAATTTGTCTTGACCGGCGAACCCTCTGCGGAGATCGTGCGTGTCGAAGCGCTCTCGCTGTGGCGCCGTGCGAATTTGTCTTGACCTTGGCGAACCCTCTGCGGAGATCGTGCGTGTCGAAGCGCTCTCGCTGTGGCGCCGTGCGAATTTGTCTTGACCTTGGCGAACCCTCTGCGGAGATCGTGCGTGTCGAAGCGCTCTCGCTGTGGCGCCGTGCGTTTTTCTTGCTCGCGAAACGGCTTTTGGAAGTTGTCTCGTGGTGTGCGCGCCTGCTTTCGCAATCCCGCGGTCCCGGGTTCGATTCCCCCCTGGTCCGCGGCAGCTCCGGCTTGAAAATCGCAGCTTTTAAGTACAAACGTAGTACGCGGAGCGTGCTCCTGCAGCTCCGGCTGGAAAATCGCAACTTTTAAGTACAGACGTAGTACGCGGAGGCTGCTGCAGCTCCGGCTGGAAAATCGCACTTTTTAAGTACAGACGTAGTACGCGGAGCGTGCTCCCGCAGCTCCGGCTGGAAAATCGCAACTTTTAGATACAAATGGCTGGAAAATCGCAACTGTAAATTGCAAATGTAGCACGCGGAGCGCCTCCGCCGCTCCAGCTTTTTGAGGGTTAATTACTTCACCTGCCAGTTTCTCATGCCGAAACTTCGAGAATTACTTCACCTGCCAGCTTCTCATGCCACCTTTTCGAGAGTTACTTCACCTGCCAACTTCTCGTGCCAACTTTTCGAGGAGTTACTTCACCTGCGAGCTTATCATGCCAACTTTTCGAGAGTTACTACACCTGCGAGCTTCTCATGCCAACTTTTCGAGAATTACTTTACCTGCCAACTTCTCATGCCAACTTTTCGAGAAATACTTTACCTGCCAACCTCTCGTGGCAACTTCACCTGCCAACTTTTCGAGAATTACTTCACCTGCCAACTTCTCATGCCAACTTTTCGAGAAATACTTTATCTGCCAACCTCTCGTGGCAACTTTTCGCAAAATTACTTCACCTGCCAGCTTCTCATGCCAACTTTTCGAGAGGTACTTCACCTGCCAACATCGCCTGCCAACTTTTCGAGAGTTACTTCGCCTGCCAACTTCTCGCGCCAACTTTTCGAGAATTACTTCGCCTGCCAACTTCTCATGCTAACTTTTCGAAAGTTACTTCACCTGCCGGCTTCTCGCGCCAACTTTTCGAGAGTTACTTCACGCGCCATCTTCTCGTGCCAACTTTTTGAGAATTACTTCACCTGCCAGCTTCTCGCCAACTTTTCGAGAGTTACTTCACCTGCCAACTTCTCATGCCAACTCTTTGAGAGTTATTTCACCTGCCAACTTCTCATGCCAACTTTTCTCTTGAGTTACTTCGCCTGCCAACTTCTCATGTCAACTTTGCGAGAATTACTTCACCCGCCAACTTTGCCAGCCAACTATTCGAGAGTTACTTAACCTGCCAGCTTCTCATGCCAACTTTTTGAGAATTGCTTCGCCTGCCAACTCCTCATGCTAACTTTGCGAGAGTTACCTCACCTGCATCAACTTGCCTCTATGCTTCCGGGCCACTCGTCGTCTAGTTTTCCCTTGTTGTTTAAAGGAATCTATCACTACTGGGCATATTTTTATTATTTGCCACGAAAACTTGAGCAATTAGAAGGGTTGCTTTCATCCACCCAGACGGGTCAAGCTTTGTCACACACGCCCATCGCCCCCATCGCCCTCATCGATGGCCCAGGCGAGGAGTTGCAGCTGCTCCTGGAGCCGGCCTCCAATTGCGGGGAGGTCATCAAGGCCATGGGCCCCTTGCCACGAGCATTCCGGGCTTCGGGGGTCTGGGGGTCTGGGGTCTCCAAAATGAGCCGAAATGTGAGAGAGAAGCTGGAAGTCTGACTTTTTTGTGCCCCGGATGTGGGACAACCTATGAAGCCACACAGTTCGTTGTTTGCGGTGTTTCTTTTTTTTTTGGGGGGGGGTATTCAGGTAAGCACGCTTGGATGTTGGGCTGTTCCACATTATGGTTCACGAGGGTAGGGGCAGGTGCACTCAGCACGGTGGAACGCGGTGGGGTACTGGTTGATGTGCTTCCAAGGTAGGGGTAGAGTGAAATGGGTTCGGTAGGATGCGGTTTTTCTCTTTTTGAAGCTTTGTGCTGCCGCATCGATGACCCAAAGGCAAGCTTTTCATAGGTCTTGCATGTGAAGGGTTGGCTGTATGCATGTCTAATTCATTGTGCGTACCCCAGGTGCGAACCCAAGCTCGACTGCCTGATTGACCATCGGTCATTTGTTCGCATGCCATCACCTTTCTTTCGCCGCATGGGAATACATGTAGGCAACAATGTGTAGTTTTTAGGTGCATTCTACTTCAGCCTTGCATGCACTGTCATGGCGCAGTAATTTTGCACTAGGTCCGCGGGTGTTTGTTTCCGCCTGAGCCCTTAGCGCTTGCCGAGGAACCAAGAAGGTGCTCGTGAAGGTTGGGCAGGCCTGCACTTGTGGTGTGTTTTGGCGCTTGTTTTTTTTGTTATTGGTTTTCTTTGTTGGTTTTCGTTGTTCTTAGCATTTCTTTATGATGCTGCCGATCGTGTTGAAACGTTGTTGTTGTTTGGTGGCTGTGTTTGTAGTTGTTGGAGCCGTTGTTGCGTCTGTTGCCGCTGCTGCTCTGCTGTGGCTGCTGTTGCTGCTGCGGCGGCTGCGGCCACGGCCGTCGTTGTCGCCGCATGGTCGGTGTTGATGTGTGGTATTAGGTGGTTGGTTGGTAGTGTTGGGGCTGCGGTCGGGCTTGTTGTTATAGTCGTGAACGATGGCATCACTGCAAATGGATTATGCGTCGTGTTTGGGTTCACATGGTGGACATGGTTGTGACATGGGCTGCCCATTTCATACATGACTTATCCAAAGTCATAACATGATTCCTATGCACTGTGTGAGGAGGGTCGCAGTTGTTTAGGGCTTTCTTTTTGAGGCGGCCTTGGACCGTCCAAAACGGGGGTCATATTTGCACGGCGACGGATCCCCCTTCCTCAAAGGGGCTGCGCCATCATGGGCACGATCCGAGTTTGTCAGATCTGCATTTGGCAGGAAGGGAAGTATGTAGTCGACATCGACAAGGACATCAAGATCGAGGAGGGGCATGTTGCATTGCTTCAGCCAGGTGCATGCTAGCTCAAGGGGCGAAGGTCAATCATCCAATGGCAAGGCTCCCCATATGTCCCGTTTTCTTTGTGGATGCAAACGCACGTTCAATTTGACGGGGTGATATTTCAGGGGACGCTGTAGGGAGCCTATGCTCACAGCTGCCTCATGCAAAAAGTTGCAGCGCTTCTGGCTTGCCTGCAGGACTGCAAGCCCAATACGCGAATCGCGCTGACCAGCGATAGCTATGTGCTGCACAAGATTCTTCCCAGCAAGGCGCGCCGGCGCGCCGGCTTCAACCCGAGCCGTGGTTCGGACACATGGCAACCAAAATGACAAGGGTTCACGCAGAGAGATTGCTCAAACGGGTCCAGGCGTCAGCCTATTTGTAGGGTAAATTACCCCACAAATAGGTTGACGCCTGGACAATGACCCCGTTTAAATATGTGGGGTACATACGAAGTATAACTGTTTCTGTATTGGCCTCTCCCCTAACCAGGAAGGCCTTATTTGGCCTTCCTTGGCTGGTCTTTGTCAGGCTGGGCTTGCTCTATAGCAGGGTCCTTAAAGGATACATTTTGAGCCAGTTCAAAATAGTAGCTTTACCAGCGGATTCATCCCTTCGTAAAGCTGCTGTTCTTGGGATTGATCCTTCATGGATCTTGCGATTGATCCTTCATGGACCCCTGTTTCTTTCTTCAGATAAGTACGTCTTGATAGAAGTGCGCAACCCTCTTAAAAGGGCACCTGGTCTTCCAAGGGGCGAGTGAGTGCACTCTTGAAGAGCGCCATGGGTTCTTAATGGCTATTTGGTTGGATCTTCCAACAACAACTGTTTCTTGAAAACCGCGGATTTCCCGTGAGACCCACAAAGAGTCGTTTGAAAGCCGCGGAGTTTCCATGGGACCCACAACCAGTTTTCCACTTTTGGCAGGGTCGATGCAGCATGGCTTCCTGGGTCAGGTGGATCCTTTGGTGCAGCTCATGAAGGTGGAGAAGACCCCGGACAGCACCTACGAGATGATCGGCGGGGTGGACAAGCAGATCAAGGACTCAGTCGCCCAGAGACGACCTTTGGATCTTTGGATCTTTGGGTTTCTTCTGCTGTCAGGGAAACCAACTAGCAGGGATACGGGGGGAACCAGGAATACGGGAGGATTAACCTAAATGCACCTTGACTAAGTTTGAGATGGGAAATCACCGCTTCGTTTGTCCAATGTTGGTCCATTTTTGGTCATGGCCCCAAAAGGTTAACCTTGGATTGCTGGGCCCTTTGGACGAACCTGCGCCCCATTCCGCCCATTGGTCCTGGATTTGACAGGGAGTTCAGATACATGCGGATCCAAGAGGAGCCAAGGGAAGGTCAACGAAGGTCAATTTCAGTTTTGGTCCAGGGCCCTGACGCTCCCCAAGCGTCGCGTTTTTAGAAACCCCTTGCTATGGCCCCAGATCAGCAAGCCGGGAAATTTCCGGAGCCCCCTCAAACCAAGTATGCAGGTTGTCGTTTCCCAGTTCGGGGTAGAGATGCAACGGTTTGATGATTCAAGATGGTCCATTGCCGCCGGGGAACCGGGCAGGAGATCAAGGAGGTCATCGAGCTTCCCATCAAGCACCCGGAGATCTTCGAATCCCTCGGCATCTCCCAGCCAAAGGTGCGGCAGCCAAGTGGAGGGAGCCACGTTATATAGCCATGGATCAAGAAACCAGTCGATAGATGCATGGGTAAGTCACAGGTGAATACACGAAAAGTGAATAGACAACCCGAGAAACAAATCAATCAATGGGACATATGCATATCAATGAATAGATCTAATATAAAAGCTTGCGGATTCCAAGCCATCTTGACCAGGCAGATGATTGGATTTTGTTCCGGGAACTCACTCACGTCATGCTAAATAACCCAGGGGCTTAAGCTTGCCCATGAGGAAACCAAACAACATGGTGTGTTTCTCGCGGTTCAGCTGACAGGGGGGTGTCGCCTTTGCCCCTTCTCAGCACATCACGAAGTCAAGAAGGGTAAGGCAACAACGGGGAACATCTCATAGATGTAGCAGAATGTGGCTCAAATGGGGGCATGTTATTGTTCCCCAAAATGTTGATGCAACATCAACCGCTATACCATTTTCAACATGCGTTTATACCATTTTCAACATGCGTTTTCAATTGTACACAGAAAAACGAGATCGAGATTGGCTTGGGCAAGAGCAAGGATCGAGGAATAGTTTTGAGAGCAGTATGTGGGATGAGCCAAATGCTTGGTCAGGAGAATTTTCAGTTCCCCCCCCCGTCCCCCTGTTATCAGCCAGTCCTTGCCTGGCAATTTTGTCCAAGATCCCCCCGCTCGCCCCCCGCTTTTAACAGCCAGTCCTCGTCGTTGTTGTCCAGGACACATGGATTGAATGTTCCCAGTCCTCGTCCTGGAGTTCTATGAAGGGTTCCATGAGGTGTCTTAGGGCTCTATCGCCTTGGGTCATCCGTGCTCCAGGCGTTCCATACGCTTTCCCTCGGGTTCAATGGGGGCAAGTCGCGCTGCGAGTCGCGAGTCGCGAGGGCCTGCTGCTGTATGGCCCTCCGGGCACCGGCAAGACGCTGCTGGCGCGGGCGGTGGCGCACCATACCAACTGCTGCCCCTCGGGCGAGGGGTGAAAAAAAAGCAGACTTGTGTCATATACTAGGGCTGTTGTTATTTTTTTCCGCTGTTTCTTGCCAGGGCTGGTTTCTTCTTTGTTTGCTTTTTTTCTAGGGATGGTTTTCTCGCTTTTTCTTGCTTGGGCTGGTCCGACCGGGTGGTTAGGTGGGTCGGTCGGTTGGTTTCGTGGGTTTATCCCTCCAGTCAAAGTCAGAAACCTGGTTGTTTACCCAACGGGTCGCTTAGGGCGTGGCTTTGACAATGGTGAAATCATGGGGCCCCTCGGGTCGCAGATCAGCTTCCCTCTAATTGTGGTTTGGATTCGTTTTCGGGGTGTTAACTCCATCTACCCTCAGGAGGCCCCAACCCTCCACCAAGTCACCAAGTATAAGGTTCACCGGAGCTCAGAGTTTGTACTTGGCGGAAGTCTGTGCGCGCTAACCTTCCTGAACAAACCTAATTAAGCCAAACCAACCGCAAGCAACACAAAAAAACAGCACATTAACGATGCACATCCCATGAGGTGCAGCAGCCGGCAGTCGCACATAGGTGATAAACTGCGGGTGGTTGTGCCTTTCTTCCTGGCACCGTGGTGAGTAAACAAAACAAGGACCACTGCAGTATACACCATTGTGCCACGGCAAGCTACCAATAGTATGGTGACATGGTGCTCGTGTCAATCCATGGGGTACTTGACGCCCGGGCAATTTTAAAGACTAGCAGAGCAACGCTGCGCCGTGACACAAGTTATATAAGTCGGCTTGATGGGTTTCAGGTCGGTGGGTGGACTTATGCCCCCGCCCAGGCTTTATCCGCGTCTCCGGTGGCGAGCTGGTGCAGAAGTACATCGGCGAAGGCGATGGTAGAGCTGGGGCCAATTGGTTGCGAGTGTGCCAGGCCTAAGACGCCCTTTGCCTTGTGCCAAGGGCAAACCAATACGGCTTAACCAAGTGAAACCATTTAGACAGGGTAATGGACACCTAGGTACGCTTTGGAAACAGATTTCGGTGAAAACCCCAGAGCACAAGGTAGTTTCTTTTAGAGAAACATTAGCTACCCTCCCGTCTACGTTGCCATGAAACCTGACTGAGGTGTCCTGGAAGACGAGTTTCCCTTAAAAAGGGCCTTCTGGTGGGAGCCATGTTGATGGACAGGGTATCTACAGTGAACCTTGACTCGTGGGGGAGAGGCTGGCTGGGACTGAACAGCGTCATCTGAGTGTCAGAGGCAGCAGAATGGTGCGAGAGCTCTTTGTCATGGCCCGCGAGCATGCGCCCACCATCATCTTCATGGATGAGGCCAGCTTCAGCTGATGCTCAGACAAACCCATCGGGAGCCCAACAACACTGGTTGACGCGGAAAGGGCGGAACAGAGCGGGGTTCTCCACGATTGGATTGCACTTGAAAGCACCCATTTCGCCCGTGCCAGGTGGATTCCATTGGTTCCTCCCGCGTGGAGGGGGAGTCCGGAGGCGACTCAGAGGTGCAGCGCACCATGCTGGAGCTGCTGAATCAGCTGGACGGCTTCGAGGCGTCAGTCGGTTCATCTGGTCAAATCCATATGGCTGTGGTTGTCAAAAAATGGGATCCCATTTTAGGTCCCATTTTGGTTGGTAGGTGAATGCACCACCCATTTTAGAACCTATTTTAGTGGTTGGATTGGGATGTTCACTGGAGGTACGATTTGGATTTTGACCCATGGCCATATTGTACCATACTCAAAATACCCCTTGAGTTGACAGTGCTTGGGATGGTCATCGACCCCTTAGTTCTTTTTCTTCTTCAGAACTGATGTCAAGGGTTTTGTCGGGAACCATGTTTGTGGCAGGGGTTCTGGCCACGGCACATGACTGACAACCCTAGCCCCAACATCGGCCAATCTAATCGTAGACGTTAATCCCCGGCGAGTTGTTGACGGCCTGTTGCAACAGCACGTGCTGCCTTCATCCCTGCGCGCCGCGCGTTTGGAAGGCTACCACCAACATCAAGGTCATCATGGCAACTCGGCGGTACTTGTAAGAGTGGAACGCTTTGGACATTGGAGTCAACCGTTTTGCTGGCTACTGATTGCCGTAACCAGCCTAGGAAGAAGCGCTGCAGAAGTGTTCTTCTGTTAATTTTATGTTATGTACTTTGCGGTCAGGATTCCAATTACCTCATGCTTGATTCCCCTGAAGGAAACCAGAAGATGTTTGGTTTCTGGACAGAGCTTTGGAGAAAGCCACAAGGGGCTGGATATGAGTTCCATTTTTTCAGCTCAAAGCCGCGCGCACGAGGCAAGTTTGTCCAGCCACCTGCGAGAATGCAAATCGGCAGGGCTCATGGCAAAGGGATCTTACTTCAATTCATGGCCAACTCAATGAGTACAGGGCGGTAGAGAAAAAAAACACAAAGAAAAAACACGGTCTTAAGTAGAGAGGCCAAAAAGGTCAAACCTCTCTATTGCAATGAGTTGGCAATGAATTGGCCTCTTTCCCATGTGGCTGTGGCTCGCAAAAAGCTACCCAAGATGGCACCTTGGTATATGGAGACAAGACAAAAACCTGCGTAACCCCAGCTCTTAATTTTTGAGCCACACCTGTGTGACAAGCCCTTTTCTGGGGCCCTTTTTCTTCGACTCAAGCGGCCTAGGCGACCAACCGCATCGACATTTTGGACGATGCCCTGCTGCGGCCGGGCCGCATCGACCGCAAGGTGGAGTTCCCGAACCCCAACGAGGAAGCACGCGGCCGCCTTGGACGGGGGGGGGGGTCTGGAGGCCCACCTCTTAAGGTAGCGGCGTTTTTCCGGATAGACTCTTGGGAGTGGGAAAACCTTGGACATGAAGTACCGACCCAGGGGCCCTTGTCCCCTGGCCAGTGGGGAAGTGACCACAAAAAGTTGCCCTATCCCATGCATTGCTTCTTGCGGCGAACAACCCGACGTGGCGGTTTTTCCAGGGCCCTCTCTTTTAGCTCCCAGGTTGCAAAGCAGTGAGCTCCACCCTTTGCTGGAATGCTGCCTCCTTCAGGTTCGGCCTGTTGCTTTCAAAGGTTCAACAGCCCTGCTTTAAACACCCCCAAGGCTGGGAGTTGTGAATTCCACCTGGAATCCGCCGAATCTGCGCTGTCAACAAGGGGTCTTGTACTTCTTGTCATGGCCACCAGGCAGGGCTTGCTTTAGGGCGAGGCTTCGCAGTAAGATCGCAGCCTGGGCTTCGACCCTGCCAGAAAAGCTCCTGAAAAGGGATCTCAGAGGGCCCTGGGTGTCAGAACGAGCCAACTCCTGGCCCTAGAAGGCTCCTAGTCGAAAATGTCCGTAGGTTGAGTTGAACTCAATTTTCTCTCCATGCAAGCGATACCTAGGTCCCCCAGTAGTGCCCTTTTACCGTTTCTTTTTTGGGAGAGGGTTCTACTAAAATAGACTACAAGAAGAAGGGTACCCTTATTCCTACCTCTCTACTGGAGGACCTAGTTACCTGAGTGTAGCGATGCCTGAAAGTTGGTGCTACCCACCCGAAGGCCCCTGGAAGATGAGCCAAACCAGGACTGGTGCCGAGTGGACCCTGAACCCTCGGCCTGAGGTGGTGAGATTCTGAAGATCCACTCGCGGAAGATGAACCTCATGTGCCTCGGGCAAGGCCATTTCTTGTATATTCGTCATATATACTTGGTGGCTCCCAGCCATCCCCTTAGCTTTTTAGCCTTTTAGTGTTTAGTGGTAGTTTCCATTTATTTAACCCACTAAAAGTCAAACCTTTTACCGGGGGATCTGAGGGCAGCCCAGTATATACATATATATATATAAAATGGAAATTAATACCTATTCTACTTATATGTACCTCACATTTGTATGCTTACATGTTATATATACATGTGTATTTTACGCATACTTCTCCGTTCTTTGGAAAGGGTCATGCCCCGCATCCTTTACATCCCAGTGGCCCATATGTGTCGACCTGCCAGGTTTCATGTCTCGAACCCATGTGGTTGGAATCCACCAGAGAAAAAGAAAAGAACAACAAGCAAGTCCAAGGCCAAGCTACAAAAATGTTCCCCACTGATGTTTGTTTCTTTGCTGGCGCGATAGGTAGGAATTATAGGCCATCCCTTGCTGGCAGTTTCCAGGAAATTCAGAAGAGAACCAAAGCCTGGGTTCATTCCCTCGTTCCCTACCTATCGCACCAGCAAAGAAGCCCACATCAGTGGGAACATTTTTGTAGCTTAGCCTTAGATTTACTTGTTGTCGTCTCCGGGGGCCCCATGAGAATACAACCATGTTTTGTTGTGTTTTTGACGTGTTTGTTTAAGTGTTGGGGACCTTTCTGGAAAGGCCCACGGCGAATGAGAGTTCTCTAGTGTCCCAGTTTGGATCAGAATGGAAAGGCATGCCAACGTCTCCAAAATCACATAATCCCACTTAAAACACACGAAAGCCTAGAAGGACTTGCACAAGCCACAGTCATGGCGCAGTGGCAGGTGAACGCAAGGCTTGGCTTCGGCATCTCAAATTGCCGGCCGTGTTGGGTGCGTCAAGTTTGTGTGAAGCCTCCTGTATTGCAGTATTTGGACATGCATACCGGTATTTAGACCTTTCATCGATGCAGCTTCTCCATTTCAAACTTGCATGTTTTTAGATGCTGGAGCCACCTTAGGTTGTGCTAGGCTGTTTCTTTGGTTTTTGTTGTCCTCAATACGATCAAACAGGTCACAGCAAGGTGAAGAAGCAAACCGCAACCCGCGGGCTTTCAGGGATCAGCCAGAAATAGGCTCCATCCCCAACAGCCTGGGACAAGCTTGGGATCAGAGATGAACAGGACGCGCACTTGGCCCCTTGTGAGATCCTAAGCTCCCCCCCTCCCTCCCCGCCCCTCCATATAGATCCCACTTGCCAGGTGGCTCCCGGCTCCCGACTCTCGCTTCGATTCGAGGCGCGGCATCGACCTCAAGAAGATTGCGACGCACATGAACGGCGCCAGCGGGGCGGAGAGCAAGGCTGTGTGCACCGAGGCGCCTCGGATCCGAGGGACGCACGGGGGGACTTAGGGACCTTCGGCAGGGCAGGGGATTGGAGGTGCGGTATTTTGAGGATGAGCAACATCCGCCCGCCGCCACCAGCCCGTTATTGTTTGTTTGTTTGTTTGCTTGCTTGTTTGGTTGGTTGGCTGTTTGTTTTGTTTGCCTGGCCGCCCGCCCGCACCGCTTGCACCCAACTCGGACTCGCCAGGCCGGCATGTTTGCGCTGCGCGAGCGCCGGCAGCACGTGACCCAAGAAGACTTCGAAATGGCGGTCTCCAAGGTCATGAAGATGCTTGGCCGAAAGCTCACACCAAGCTTAGTTGGGTCTGTCCTTTTTGAGGATACCCCTTTTTGTGGTTTCAAAGGGAAGCCAACAGGGAAACCGGGTCCCCTACGACACAACACAACCAATTGTCTAAAGCAAGCAACCTTTGACCTTGTAGATTTCCTATGTTGGTCCCTCTGGCGCGCGAGTCCGGAGGATAGATATCGGAACGGTTCCGAGCTTTTTCCGACGACAACCATGACCCGAGCGCCGATGTGCTTTTGCAACACTTGCTTTGCACCTTGCACCATGAAACGCAGCAACCTTGGAATTCCTGAGCATGATTGCTGCTAGGGTCCCTCGTAGAAGGGCACCATTTCGGTTTGGGGGCCATTTGAGTGGGGAGCCGGGAGCCCAGACGACAAAAAGGCAAGAAGTTCAGCTTTTGGGCTTCACGAGAGATCTAGCGGTTGGCAACGTGGAAGGCCTTCAGGGCTCGATCGATTCGCTGGGGCTCTACGCGCGCTGGGAGGGTGCCCCGAACTTTCTTCGCGCGAGTCTCGTCGCAGGAAAGACTCGGACAAGAATATGAGTCTCATGCAGCTCATGAGGCGTGGCGGTGACGGCTTGCTGTTGAAACGCGTCGGTTCTTCGAACTGTTTGGGGGAGAGGGAGCGCGTGTTCAACCACCAGGACGAGAGGTTTGCTGCAAATCAGTATCAACTAATTGTGGTACATTATAAATCCTTGATTTACTCACTTGCCCCAAACGAATCGTTGGGATTTGACCCTTTGGCCTCCAATGTTGGTCCAAGCTTAGCTGGATGCAAGTAAATGGGGCGATTCTGTCCGTGAGCCAGTACGAGTCAGTCCAGAGGAACGTTGAGGCGTATTTGGTGGACAAGTGCCATTGACTGACTGCTTTCCAAGTTCTCAAGAAGCGTAGAACATACATGGCCCCAGTGTAGCAGGTTGTTTCCCTTATGTACCAGCCAGGGGGCATCTATTTTCCCGAAAAAGGACACCTATGTCAAAAAGCGGCATGGCGTGCCCCAAAAAATAGATGGCCGCACTGGGATCCTTCCAGCCTGAAGCATGGATAATTGCCTTGGATGTTTTTTGCAGCTCAGGTTGGGGCTTGTCTCCAAATAGCTAAAAGCCTGGTTTCCTGTCAAAACCCCAAAAAAGCTCGCACCGGGCCTACCAAAAGACAAAATCAGATTTGTGAACCTGCCTGGTTTGCTCAGTTCGCCCTTCGGCACAGGTAGCGGCACAAAGGCACCCAGCGAATCACCAAGAATCACAATTCGGTGGCGCCAGCACCTGCTTGGCGCTTTGGAAGGACTTTCCTTCCAGCAAGAAGTGTCAGGATATGTCTCATGTTTGTTTGGCAGGTGTTGAAACATGGTTTGGACAAGTGGCTTGACTTTGGTAGAGAGCAACTAGGAAAGGCTCCGCTTGGCGTTCACAGATCCGCGGCGAAAAGGCGTGGTGCGAGGGAGCTGATGGCGGTTGCCAGTAAGTCAAGAACCGAGTTAAAGGGGACATACCTCAGAAGATGTTTCACGTTCCCTTGTTGGTTTTAAAGGGAATGTATCACTGATGATCGGAATATTTGTTTCCAGCGTTCTTGAGCAAATATATGATCACCACCTTGAAAAGCAGTTGCGCGGGGTACGCCTGCCTTACTGTTCATGACTTTGTGCGGGGGTTACTTAGCATATGAGGGTTGATCAATATTCCCGGCCCTCAAATGGCCATAGGTAACTAGTCCCATTTAGTGGTTGAAGTATCATTTCTCAGTTGTGAAAGCCGACCTTTTGACCTTCCCATTTTTGTCCATATTTAGTCATGGCCCCAAAGGTGTTCACCGTTTGGTTCCATGTCCTTTGGGCAGAGATTTTGTTACATGGGTTCCCCCATGTATCACAGACCTTTTGACCAACCCCTTCAAGCCATCGAAGGCTTCGCGGAGGGCCGTGAAACCGCTTGATCTCCGAAATCGGGCCCGGGGCACATCGCGCTTCAAAAACCCCCCGGAGGCCAGACACCAAAGATCAAAATGGCCTGAACGCATGGGACATTGGGCCTTTAAACAAGTCTGCAGATCCCTTAAGAAATACCTCATCTAAGGCTGAGCCAGCCTCAAAAACCGATCACGAAATCCCTCAAGTCCCCAAAGTCCCTCAGACCCCTCATCTTTCTTTGCCGCCTTTGTTTTGCTCTGGGGACAGCTGGCCTACGGCCAGCTCTGCTTCGAATGCGGAGCAAGGTCTCGAAAACGACTTCTTTTCTCCGGGCGTTCTATGCTCCATGTGCTGTGTTACTTTGCCCGGTTGGGGTTGAAGGCATCTGGCACTGGATTTGTTTTCTCCATGACTTGGGGTCAAGCAAATGGAAGTTATCCCAACGAACTCTGATAGCTTGTCAACTTGTATTCCGCGGGTGCAGATTGAGGAGAGATCAGGCAGTAGTCTCGGTTTCTTGCGGTGCTGCGGGCCTTGGAGCCGCGGTCCACCTAGTGAAGTCATTGTGACAGGTGTCGCAGTGCGTGCAACTCCAACGGCAGCCCTGAACAACTGCTTATTTACTCATATTTTCCTGGAGTCTCCATGACCCTTTAAAAGTGGGGTCATTACCCAAAATAAAGGCGTCATGGACCCAGTTTTGTGACGCACCTGAAGCCCTCCTTCACCCCTTCTTTGACCCCTTCCTTTGTTTCCCTCACGATACCTCCATCGCCGAGGTGGTACGACTTCTGCTCCCGCCACGGCCGGGGCGCTCAGTTCTTGTGCCAAGTCGCGCGTAAAGCATGTCAAGAAGAGCCGTGGCTGAAATTTCTTGGCAAGCTATGTTGTTTCGCAGGCACTCCATGTCCCCAGTAATGACTCCCCGTATGCATAAATGCGGATATGCCGTTTTTCCTAGACCCCCGAATCACCAATACTACTTTCTAAACCAATAATTTCCTTTGCTTGTTGTTTCTTCTTATTTTTTTAACGTGAGCCCTCAATTGTAAGTCCAAATTTATTGTGTGGCTTGTACTTTGGTACCGCCAAAACAATAAAACCACCTTGAACGGTTTTGCAAAATTAGTGTCTCGGAAATGGCGATTTTGCAGTGTTCGAATGTTGGAAAGGGGGGAGGGAGCCCATTTGGATGAGCACTGAAGAGGAATTCCGGTCGACCCCGAATGACCCTGCTACTATCGTTTGCCACTGAGCCGATGCTTATTGAGTATTTTGATATTCCACTGAGCCAATGCTTATTAAATATGTTGATATTCGGGCCCCAATATATATATATATATATGGTTAGGGGGAATCGATTGTGTACCAGCGTTTGGCCGATTTCAAGGGTGCATGTCATGTGAATCGGTAACTTGTGCGGTGGGGTCAGGCGGGTTCCGGTTTCGGAGATAGCTGGAGCCGCCGAGTCGCCCGAGTCGCCCGGCTCCGGGCGAATCCATGAGCTCAATGTATACTTGTTGTTGGCAGCTGGCGCTGGTGTGATAGCATTGGAAGTTGCTTCACAGCGGTCAAAGAAGGACTTGCAAAGAGCATCAGTTGGACCTTTAATTCGCTGAGCCGAACACCGCCTTCCCGAAAAAGAAGCCAACCAGCGCCCCGAGAACATGAGCGAAGTGCATTTGGACAAGAAAAACACAGTGTTGCCCACCAAGCAGGGTGAATTACATTTTTATTTTTCAATGAGCTAGAGTCAGTGAGTTGCCACGCTGCCAAGTCCCCTTCATAGAATCCCAATTTTACAAAAAGGCCACCGCCACACCCGGGGTGAAGTTGCCCCGATACGCACAAGCGAAGCCGCAGGAAACACCAACTATGACCCTGCCCGCCCGAGAGCTCAGATTTCCGACGCTCAACCCCGGTGCATGGCGAGAAAAGACGTCACAGCGGCTGGTCGCTTTTTGAGGCTACCCCTGTTTTTGGCGGTTTGCAAAGGGAAGCCGGAGGAAATCCCGCCATTGTGGGGGTCCACTTGGGTTCACTAAAACATGACCCAAAACATGGAGGAGAGACCTGTTGTTGTTTGACGCTGATCTACTGGAAGGACGTTCAGTCCACCGAGCTCCTCTTTTTGGATTCAGATTGCTATCTAACCAATGATCAAACTCCCAGAGAGAAAGCCAGAAGGGAATGGATCAGCTGTGTTGGATTGCATTTGTTGCTGGAATCCCTTATGACTCAGGCCGCTCAGTGATAGGACTGGTCCATGGTCGTGGACGCTTTCCATAGCTTAACCGCGGCATGGTCCTTGTACGCCTCAGGCGCCAAGATGGCTAAATCGAATCTCACTGGCAATCAGACGCCATAAGCGCCGTTTTCCAGTCAATGTGGTTGAGCATTCAGGCATTTGTTTTTCTACACGCGACCCTGCTGGCCATTTGTAAGCGTGGTGCAGGGCTCGACACGGGGGGTTCCAAAGGGGGGGGTCGGACACAGGAATCGAAACCGTGGAATGCGGGGCCATTTTCGGGTTGTTTTGCGGGCGCCTTGGGTCATGACCGCCGGTCGCTTAACAGGACTGTGAAGACTCTGAAGGGGATCGCTGGCCATGCCTATGGTGCTTGTTTTTCTCCGATCGCGAGTAGGCCACGATGAGAAGTATCTCTCGGACTTTGTGGACCTCGTCAACAAGGGCGGATACGGCGCCCCGGGACATGGTTGAAGGGTGTCCTGCCATGATGGTAAAGCAACAAATTGATCGGCTTCAAGCCTGTGGAAGCTCCCCATCGGATGCTGTACATGGCAGTTTGTTTGTTTGTTCCATAGCGTTGTGCGTTTGCACTAGTGACTAGTAATAGTAAGTTGCTGATTCGGCCTTCTCATGATGGCAGCATGTTGATGCCGCGCTTCTTTGTTTATGACCGACTGGGAATCACTTCCCTCAATGGGGCATGTTTTGTAGACATAGCGAGTGGGAAGCAGTTGTTTCCAGTCTCCAAGGACCAGCCGCATGTCTTTCAGACACATTCAGCTTGGCTCCCACGCAACAGATCCAGGTCGGAACACTTGCCAAGACCAACTCACGAATGAAGCGTTTGGCTTTAGGATTGCCCACGGCGCCGGATCCTACTGGAGAATGGGACATTCGTGCCGCACGCTGCTCGCGGTCAGTGCTTTGCTTGGCCGTGCCCGCAGCAGATGCTGGTGCGGAGATGGGACCTGTAATTCAGTGTGCACTGGCAAGGTGTACAACTATGACATGCCTGACGGCTTTTGCGGCTATGTTGGGCTGCATCCGCGGATGACTGACCAAGACAAGTGCTGTGCCTGCCCACACTGGGGCTGTGCACAGACATGGATGAGTGGAGACACTGATTCCTGTGATGGAGGCTTAGTTGGCACGTGTGACCCGAGCCTTTGTGGACAGACTGCTCAGGTTTGCGAGTGTTGGGTCAAAGCTTTTGATGGCTTTAGCTGCGCCTCAAAGTCGGACACTTCAGTGGATGAGGGCTTGAGCTTGCAGCAGTGCGCAGACCGCTGCTATGGCTGCAATGGGATTGAGTACGAAGTAGAAACTGGCCAGTGTGAGCTTTGCTTTGACGCAAGCGAAGGCCCACCAGCAAGTGGCCGAGCTGTGTGGCTTCGTTCCTCTTATGGGAGGCGTTTAGATGGGCTCGAGTCAACCACAAGTCAGCCTGGAGAATGCGGCTCTTGCACGAATGAAGATCGAGAGTGCGTTTGCTTTAAGGTCGAACGCTTTTCGCCGAGCGCCACAAGTGCTTCCACAGGAGATGCTTCCGCAGGCGAGCTTTGGGCCCTTAGTTTCACATGTTTCACGATCCTCTTTGCAGGATGGCCAACTTAGTGGGGTGTTGTCCTTCGAGAGGAGGAAGCCGCACCTGGCAAACGCCAACGAACTTGAGCGCTGGCTTAAGTGCCAGCCACTGAAACCGAGCAGGAAAGAGTGAAGGTATTCCATAGTTGGTATCGCAGAAGGTTCATAAGATTTCACAAGGTTTCATAAGGTTTCATAAGTATGATACATAGATAATAGATGTCATAATATTGAAGTTGACAACCACTTAAAGATTCAAGGTTGCAAGGGTATGATGCCACAAAAACGGCAGCGAGGATGTGGCAGGCTAGTTGAGTCACTGCATCTGTTCTTGGAAAGGATGCGGTTTCTTCAGCGTCCCAAGCCTGAAGGTGATGGCAGTCTGCCTATGCCTTACCATGGTCACAACCCACCTACTGAGTAGGTTGATCACCCACATGAATAAACAACTCATGTCTCGGTGCAACATGCACGGCTTGTGTACCCTTGGTTACTTCTTCGGGCTCCGTTACATTGTTGGCTCCTGTACCCGGGAGGCAAACCCACCTTGAAATAGCAAACTGATTGCCACTGCGCTCGAGGTACTGGAGACGCGCCCATCTCGAACAAAATTTTTGCCGCAGGCTCAGGCGACAGAATTGCCATAGATCCCCATCCCTGACATAAAACGTTCGGACGTTCGGAGGGGGGGGGTCACGGTTTTCGAGTCGATGGCGAGGATCCTGGGCATTGGGCAGACCTCATCACAGCACTCCTGGGACAGGCTTTCCTTCGTAGTGGTGGTTACCCCTTTCAGTTTGAACAACCCGGATCAAGTTGGACCTTTCAGAGGTCGGCGTTGAACATTTGTCTCAACTTAGGCCCCGCGTTTGTGATCCCGAGCAATTCTAACGACCTTGTGGGCCAAAATCCCATAGATAGACATCAAATAGTCTCTCATTTGGCTTGTGCCGTTTCTGATTGGCCCTTGTTCGCCGAGGTGGGAGCTCTTGAAAAGACAGCCAGCGAGGATGATGCAGGGGACCTTGGACGCTTCCAAAGGAGTGGTGTTGTGTGCGGGGCCCCCAGGACCCTCAAAGGCCAAGGGCGCTTGATGCAAAAACGCGGCCCTTGGACGCTGGCAGCCTCCTTAGACGCTGGAAGCATCTTGGATCTGCCCGAAGCTAGGTGTCCTTTTTGGTTGACTTGGTTTAAACATAGGTTGGGCGATTCCTAGTGTACCTGGTGTTTCAATCAACTACCAGACCAGGGCCATCTATTTTCCCAAAAAGGACGCCTATGTCTTGGGCAGCATTGGTTCAGCTTCAAGCTTGTGGAGCTTTGTCGCAACCACCCCTTTTTTGATTGCATGTGTGGTGCAGGTTGCTTGTGGTCTTCAGGAGTGGCCTGACTCCCATTTGCGCCCCCCCCCCCCCCATTTTCTTTCTGGGAGAAGTGGACAGGGAACAATCCGGGGACTTTCCCGCCGGGTCGATCCGTTTGCGGCAAGCTGCGTCTTGTGCTTTGAGGTCAAAGAGTTCTTCAGCAATTTTGGAACCGTTACTCTGGCCGCTGCCTCAGCGCCCGACCCTCTAGGAAAAGGTGTGGATGCGGTTTTTGTGGATCCACCCCTGTAGGATATTAAAAGAGTGCTAACATATTACTAAAAGAGAGCCTACAGGGGGCAGAAATCCACAAAAAGCGCATGCCAACCGCTTTCTAGAGACCCAATACCTTGCACGTTGCTAAGAACCTAAAACTCACTCGGAAGTCTGAACGCGAGTCCAACGTTATTGATGCACTGGCATGCGAGACTCTTTTTTATGAGCTTGGTGTCCAACACACGCTGCACACAAAAAGGTAGCTGCATGCAGCTGCTAACAGGTGCAGGTCGCACACACACGAGAAGGCCGACCCAGAAATATGATGGCGGGATTCATGCACAGAGCCCTGTCTGGTCGATGTCTGAGGAGACCAGAAGCTAATTTCATCAACATCAATCCTGACAGCGTAGTTCTGATTTCAATTTATTCTTCATGTTGGTCCTGGTTTGCAACACACCCATGTGATGGCTCAAAAGTCAATCTTCAGCAGAAGGCCATGAGCTCGCCCTCTCTGGCTTTGAGCCTGCAGGTCGAGCTGAAACTCGACCTGACGACTGGTGTATCTCGAGGTTTTGCATTTGTCAGTTTCGCAGATGAGGCCCCGTCGGTTCGAGTCGCTCGAACGCGATTCTGATTCCGGGTTCTACTCGGTGTAAGATGTTGCCACGTGAAGTGAGTGACAAGCGGTGCCATTGACAAAGCAGCGATCAGGGCCTTTCTTGGAAGGCTTTGGACCTGAAAAAACAAGCTTTGTGAGGTAATGCTGAAACCAGGGCGGAACTGCAGCCTGGTCGCCCTGGTAGCTCGCCTTTGCCAGGGGCCAGTGAAATTCGCCCGGCGGCCCGGGACGGGCATGGGGGACTTGAAGTCCCTCCTGCCGTGCAGAGGAAGCAACATCTCAAAGCAGGTTCCTGAAACTTGGCTTTTGGACAGCCATGCTCTTGTTGGCACAAAAGGCGTTCGGCATCACCTAATGTCAAGCGCACATCGAGCCGAATTGATTCCCAAAGTCAAGCATTCCCTCTAGGGGCGACCCCTATCAACCGGGGCGTTCATGTTGGGTCAACATACTGCAGAGTAGGCAGCTGCCCGCTCCCCATGGCCCCCAGTGCAACAGGCCTTCTGCCAAATGGTGGCAACGGTGCGGACAAATTGCAAGCCATGACGTAGGGAACAACCAAGCACTGCTGTTTGGACAGTACTTGGGATTTTGGACTTGGGGAAAAAAACCGTTGTTGAGAGTTGCTGGAAGGCATATTGTTGTCTACCTTTTAGTTTGACAGGGTTTTGGTTGGACACGAACCTGATTCATGCTTCGGGAAGCCGGAGCTATGCAATTGCAGGCGACGTTCGTTGGCAGGTCCGCCTGCACGTCTCGGCCCAAATTTTGTGTGTCAGAGGAGCCGCGCCCAAGCCCAAGAAAGCGAGGAGCACCCGAGCTAGCCCTTCAAAGCAAAGCAACCAGAGCCACGCAACGCCAAAAACATCGGCGTCCCGGCCAGGGGCGTGGTTGGCCGCAGCTTGGCCATTTGTGGCGCAAAGAAGGACGCCAGCATACGGCAACAAGCCGTCAATGGCGCCTTCTGCAAGCCAGGGGTATTTTGCAGCTTGGCAGCAAGTCGTTGAAGCCTAGGAAACGAGGAGGAGCCAACCCCTAGAACAGGTTTGGAGCCATTTGGAAGTCTTTCAAGAGACTTCCAGAGCAACACTTTGCGGCTTCGATTCGGCTTTGCTCTCACGTGAAGGCTTCTTGCACGCTTTGGCTCGGACAAGGGCTCGGTCAATCAACCAGACGTTAGGGGCATGTGCTTTTGGCGTCTGTTTCAAGCTGCGCACTTTTGTTCTCAATATGTCAAAGAACACGAGGAATGCTGAAGTCCGGGGACCTCGCAAAGAATGTACCTACATGGAGCAAGTCCAAGCATTCGAGGTGAATCGAGTACATTCCACAAAAGCCATGGCATGTGCATGCCCCTTCAATTTGACAGAAGACTTGACGGCCCTTTGGATGGGAGGTCTCTCTTCAAGCGCAACCACTGTAAAGCGACGCGGCATGCGCTGGTTGCGCCCCCAGCTCATGGCCCATGTCAGGCCTTCTATCAAGGTGAGGGCCCCAACCTTTGCGCCATGCACACGAGGCCACGGTCCATGAGGAGCCTGGCTGCTGCCTAGGCCGAGTCAATCTGAGGGGTTCGAGGGCTGCGAGGGGTGCGAGCGGTGCGAGTCTCTCAGGTATGGCGTGTTCACTAAAATCAACATGGCCGAGCCCGACTC
Organism: Effrenium voratum; assembly: GCA_963377175.1. Classification (NCBI taxonomy): domain Eukaryota; class Dinophyceae; order Suessiales; family Symbiodiniaceae; genus Effrenium; species Effrenium voratum. The sequence goes on from CAUJNA010003331.1 coordinate 300,801, forward strand.
ATTGGGGTTGATCTTGGGTCCGCGGCCCCCTTCGGGCATTGATTGACAGCGTGTTGCAGTCGGGGCTTCGGACATGGCGTGTGAAGCCAAGGGTCACCTTCCATGTTTTTAAAGTACAGTGACTGCGGAGGGGAGGTTTACTGGGGGCCAAGTTGCCCAAGTTGCGTGTGTCCAGACCAGTAAGGGCAGGAAATTCGGCGGCAGCGAAACATATCCCCGAAACATACCCTGAAACATACCCCGTCAGATACCCCGACGGCAACAAAACACACACCCAAATAACCAATCATTCTGGCCGTGTAAGCCGATTATTCTTCGAGCTTTCCATACTCTCCGTTTAGCACAATCATATGGATTTTCACCCCAGAGGCGTCAACCGGTTTGACACCGTCCTCGCCAACTTGTTTCACATCAGCAAGCCGTGCCCTCAATATTTTGCAGCGTGCATTCAGATCTCCGCATGCAGAATCCGGAATTTGAGCACAGTTTGGCCGAAGAAAAGCCGAAGGCTCCAACTGCCGAAAGCTCTTGCGCACACAGCTCCGGTTTTTGAAGCCACCCGACTGGAACCCACGCACAAAAACAACAAGCACAGGCAACAAGCAGTCGATGGTACTGGCAAAAGGTTTGCAACAGGAAGTTGAGCAAAAGGGCGCCCGGGATTCAACAACCATCGGTTGATGAACAGGGTGTTGTCAGGCTTGAGGCCAGCATTTTCTACTCTCACTGCACAATGGTCTTTCCCCCAAGTAGAGGTATTACAAGCGAAAAACTCATGACTGGAACATCCGATTTTGCCTTGATAGGACGGTGCCCAAATTTCCTCCTTCAGCATGGGTGTGGGTAAGCTTTCTGCCCGCGCAGGGCGCGCCGGCTCCGACCAGCTGAAGCTGCCATGGCCCTTTGGCAGGGTGCATGCTTTGCATGTCAGGCCTCCCTTGCAGATCAACCTGGAACCCAAAAAGCGACCCCCTTTTCGAGGAATCTCATGCTGGGGACCCTGGGTGATTTGGGCACGTAATGGACCCGGATTCACAAACCCAACGCTTGATTCTTTGAGGGGCGAGCAATGCACCAGCTCCACAAGGTACGGCCAAGCCCGAAAAAATCCCCAAGAAAGGACCGTGCCCCCGTTCTTGTTTCCCTTGAAGCCTTTTCCCTTGAAACCCTGGTCCCCACGTTTTTCCCAGAGGCTCGTTTGCACATGTTGCGGGCTCGCTTGGCAGTGGCCCTCCAGTTGTTCACTGTCATCCTTGTCCTTGTCCTGTTTGTTTGATTGGTGGTTCCCTCTAAATCCCTCCCCTCTCTACCATGATCACTGGGCAACTGGCTGGCCATGCTTTGGTGCTGGCTAAACCGCTCACGGCTCATTTGGAACAAGCGCACGCCTGAAATTCAGGATCATGTTCTTCGGGGATTGCTCACGTCCAGTTCGTGCACTTGGGGTGCGCGTTCTTGTGGAGATGTCCCGATCCATTTCCGTGGTTTGCTCCCAATGAGACTTTGGGGTTTGAATGTTGAAGCCGAAGAGACCTGCAACCTGGCATTGGCTCGCCCTGAAGTTGGTGACAAACAAATATATGCCCTTTGCATTGTGCTACAAATCGGTCAGTTTGGTTGAACATGTCCTACTGGTTCCGGTTAAGTTGGGCTCTCATCTACCGGTGCCTTCTAGTGCTTTCGCTGTTTGTTTGTTTTTTTTCCCGCTTGTGTTGCCTATTGTTCTGAATGTGTACAGAAGCAGGATGCCTAATCCATCCATTTGCCCAAAGCACCCCTTGAGGTTCTGCGGAGCTGTTGGTCGTCGAATAGACCGATGCCCTCGCAACTCAGGTTGGCCTGCTGCGCGGGCCAGTCCTACCGAGCCACTGGACTGCGAAATTCTCAAGAGACCAAGGGGGAGATCCCCCCTTAAAAATGGGAATCGGGGGGGGGGGGTGCCCATGGAATTCCATGGGTGCAATTTTCCCTTGAGGGGACGGACTCAACCCAAGCCTTTTCGGGCTTGCCTCCAAGAAACCCAGTGAATGTGCACGAGCTCCGATTTGTGGACCCTTGATTTATGTTGGGCCGCCTGTAAATAATTTCAGAAAGCAGCGGGTACGCTTACACGAAACTCTTTGGGCAAGGCCGGGATGTTCTGAGCCGATAGGGAGAATCGAGGGCCCGGGGTTACTCGAACCTCACGACACGGGTAGACAACTGCCAATGCTTTCTGAGCACTCCCAGTTCAACAGGTTCAGCTTGTCTCGACAGCATCCGCTGGATAGGCTTTACTTCCATTTGCTTAAGAATATTGTTTTAGATTTTCCCCTGTTGGTTTCAAAGGGGATCTATCACTACTGGAAATAGTTTGTATTTGTTCCAGGGGGCTTAAAGCAAATGGAAGTTTAGCAGTCCAAACTAGGACCAAGTTTGGAACCTGATATTCGCCAGATATGACCCCAAAATGAGGGTTGCGCTCCTACCCCTTGGCTTGACATGTCGCGGCCTCTCTTCTGGAAAAACGCGCCTCTTGTGGGGCGTTTTGACCCGCCGCGCGCGCTGGCAACATGGAGCCTGGCAAGGTCCCAGTCGGTTCCCTTGGATGTTCGGCCAGAGTAGGTTGCTCACCCGGGTTACACCTCACCAGCAACTGCCTAGCGAGGCTTCTTTCGTGTGGTTTACTCACCGCCCAACTTGGCCGAAGACCCAAATACCACACCTTGGACCTACCAAAGTTCGGGCGCTTTTGTCCCAGCCACACAACCATCGGACCAGCTTCCAATCGCAGCTTTGGTGTCCGCCTAGCACTTCCCTGCTTTGCTTATGAAGAACTAGATTTGTGTTGCAGTGAAGGGCCAGTGCAGGACTGGTGTGTGAGTGCATGTTCTTACTCCCTTCAAGCTAACGTGAATGTATCCCTGCAACTCGGTGCCTTTGTTCTGCAGGTTTTGATTCGAAAGCATTCGAAAGCAGCCATCGAATGTCGAATGTAAGGAGCAGGCCGTGGAGGAGGTTCAGGCTCAGCCTGCGGTTGCTCCAGTGCTAAGGACGCTTGGGGTGCGGTCGAAGCTGAGAATCCCTTTCATCAACGCCATGCCCCAAAGCAAGCCTTTGCCGCAATGATCCCAGCCCCTTGCAAGAGTTGGGGAACTTCATTCGTGTTGTCCTCATCGATCCCCAAGCCGCAAATCCGTCACCCGACAATGGTCCCTTTCCAAGGCCGTACGCCGTACGCCATTTGTTCTGTTATCCCGCCCAAAACTTAGTTTTTGTTTGTTATTCTGGCTGACGGTATCTGTACATACATATTTATATACAATATATAACATAACTATTTACATATATACAAAGTATATATATATGTATGAGGGTGTGCTCTTTTAGAATGATTGTACTCGTTCATTGATTCAAGGAACACCCGAGAAGCAAACCAGCACTGGGTTTCAGGAGGCGTGGCTCACCCCAGCGCCTGCAGAGCGTCGGGGATTCTGCGGGGAAGAAGCGCCTCGAGTTAGGCGCGGCGCAAAAAAACCCTTGGAACACATCCATTTGCTTAAATTTTCTTGGAAACCATTAAGCATATTTCCAGTAGCGAATACACATGGGCCTCCTTGTGCTAGAAAAGGTGGTTGCTCCTGGGAAACGGGGCTTATAAAGCCCAATCTAAACCAGTGGAACCCTCCCTCATTTCATTGCCCAAACTGACCCAACAAAAGGGACACCTATGCTTCCATTTGCTTACGTCCATTGAAACATATCAAGCATATGTCCAGTAGTGATAGGTTCCCGTTCATGACTTACGGTGAAGTCTTTACACCCCGTCTGGGGCCTCCAAACAAATCCATATACATATAGATACATTTGATGTGGAACCTTGTCTGAAAAAATCACTTCTGTGTGCAGATGTGGATTTCATGTGATGTAGAAATCGATCAGATTTTCTGTTTAGCACAGCATGTTGAGCCTGCTGTTGCATGGCTTGAGGGGAAGCTGAGGCAAGCGATCAGGCCAGGCATCGGGTTTGTCCAGTTTGACAGAGAAGCGGTTGAGTGGCTCATGACAAAGCAAGTGTGCAAGGTTAGGATCGCTGGATGTTGTGTGCGAGACGAGGAAGTCAACATGGGCGGGTAGGCGGGTAGCAGGAAGTTTCGCCGCCGTGGCCCGACCTCCTTTTGATTGGGTGACTGGGAAAGGACGCCACCAACGTGGAAGCCAACCACTAGGCCACCGACTTTGAGAAAGGGAGGCCCCTGTGGAGAAAAGCTCGGTCATTGGCACCACCGCTTACTTGTGTCCAATCCAGTAAGCTGACAATAAGCCAGTCACCAGACGGCAGGCATGAAACCGACCTTGTCCAACAATAGCCCCCAGATCCAGGCCTTGGGTGTGACGACCCCCTCCAAAAATACCCATCCAGATCCAGGCGCGGGTGTGACTCCAGACCCTCCAAAAAAGCAACCTGCAGTGACCCTCGCTCCAGACCCTCCAAAATACCCTCCAGACCCTGCAGACCCTCCAGACCAGCAGACCCTCCAGACCCTCCAGACCCTGCAGACCCTCCAAAAACCCGCCGAAGTGTGACTCAAACCTTGGCGAATCCAGGCCTGGAGGCGAGGGACTCGCTGGTGCCGTTAGACGTGGCCTGGACGTTCGTCGGGGCGCTGGAGGCCAAATACCTGGCCGAGGCCTGAAGCGCGGAGCCGCGTGGAGCCGCGCGGCCGTGGGTGGGGGGTTCCTGCTTGAAATCCGGTTGCCCAGGCTCTGGCCTTTTTGCTTCTTGACGGCTTTTTTGTTGCAGCTGGGGCTTGGGCCATTTTTTGTGGTAAACCACCGGGTGGACCTGTAATGATGAAGCCGGCCACGGGAGATCTTGCGGCTCACTTTGCGCTCATGGGGTAAAGAATGAAGATGGATATGAGAATATGTGAATTTTTGGGTTGATTGATTGGGTGATGTGTGTTGAAGCTTGCAAACGGGTTGTTTAGTACGTGAATTCAAAATACGCCAAACAGTGTAGGGGGTACCCTATGACTGGATGGCAAAATGCGGACGGGAGAGGCCTAGTGAAACTCTTAGACGGTGGCTTCTTCTTGGGTTTCCTCTCAAAAAAGGGCAAAAAATAACGCGCTCGCGCGCGCGCGGAACGCGCGCGCAACGCGTGCAGATTTTTGCATCAGGAGGACCAAGCCCTGGAGAAGTTCTTCCAAGACTTGGGCCCACTGGAGCACCTGGACATCTTGCTGCAGACGCAGCAGATCTTCGAGCGCTCCAAGGATCCGGCCAAGTCTTCCGCCTGAGATGGGAGAAATGGATGGAATACGACAGGGCCCCAAATTTTCCAACCTGGGGTGATTTCGACACCAAGCTTTGGTTGTGATGTTCTTTGTGTGAGTTTGCTTTGGGTGGGGTGATGCTGAGATATCCCCCTCGTCATTCTTGTCATCATCACGATCACCATCACTATCACCATCATCGTCATCGTCATCTCATCTTATCATCACAATCATTATCACAATCATCATCACAATCATCATCATCATCATCATCATCATCAACAACACCATCACATTCACAATCACTATTACTGCTACCATCGCCATTACCATCATCATCCTCGTCGTCGTCGTTTTCTTCATCGTCTTCACCGTCCTCTTTGTTGCCATTGTCATTGCCATCGTCAGCAACTCCCTGGGGCTTCGCTGAATTGCATGGGAGGCTGCCCGCAAGATATACCACGCACACGTTAAGCAGCCCTGTGCCCGAGGCTCATTGAGAAGCTGGTCGTAAAGTGGGACCTTCAAGGCGCGTGCGGGGAGCTCGAAACTGTATGAACGGCCCTGGGCTCTCCTTTTTTCGCAGGCTTGTAGGCAGTGTGAGCAGGCCAGGAAATTTGCTTAAATTGGGTCTGTGGGGTTTTCATTGCCTTGGCCGACCAGCTGATGCGCTGCACCTTGGGCCAATGCCTTAAACCCCGCGTGGATCGTTTCTAGGCAATCCTTCTTACCCCAATCTGCCGTTTTGGTTTTGCATGGCTTTGCTTGCTTCCCCGGTTTTGGTCGAAGCTCAGTCATGGTGTGACAACAATGTAACTGCTGGAGAGCTGACTGAATCCCAACCTTCCACCCTCTCCCATGATTGCGTTTGTTAAGGCCTTATTTTCGCCTCATGTGGCGAAAAAAAGAAGGAGACACCAAGTACATGGCCATCAACCTGAAACCAAGATTGGCCGGGTTGTGGCCCTGTTTGACCGTCCAAGCTCCTGGTGAGGCCCTGGTATGCGAACCATCTTTGGTGTTTTCCGAAAGTGGCGCATGTTCTGCGGTCCGAACAGGCAGTTGCCTGAGGTTGATTCCCAATGGCGCGGGTTTCTTCTTTCTCAAAATTCAATGCCAAGGACTCATGAATTGATTGCGCATGCGTCACCTCAACGCATCACAAAATGCCTCAATTTTTGGAGACAATCAAACATAATCAAACATCCAAACATTCCCGGAAGAAACTTGGAGTAACTAGCTCCCCCCAATACCTTTCGCGTACAAGGAAGGTTGTTTTTCTAAAGCCCTCCAGGGTAGTGCTAAGGAGGCTAGTGTACTGGATGAAGATCCCCACCACCTAAAAAAGCAATGTGGACGGGCGGTCATACCCGCAAGACTGGATTTTTCCAACTGGGCGTTTCTTTTCGCAGGCACGCGGGAACCATGTGTGAAGAGGGCGCCATGATGCCAAATGTTTTTACTGTTAGGGCTGAGGATGCGAGAGTTGGCCACAACGGCTGCATTTTGACGCCTGCAGGATCCCCAATGAGCGTGACTTGGGCAGCAGGAAAGACTCGCTCTCCACGTTGCTTACACCTTTGGAAGCATTGTTGTACTTTTGCCTACTTTTGCCTGATTGTTGAGGATGCAACAGGCGCTATCGCTTCACACATGCGCAAGTGCGGGAAATTGAACGTTTGGGGGGTCCGCTACATGCGTTGGCCAAGGTACAGAGCTGTCTTCGGCCAGAGCGCCTGTGCTGCAAACTGGAAACGTCGTAATTGATGGCGGCGTTTTGTTCAATGGACCCAGGTGAACACCCATCGTGAAAAAGCAAACACAACAGCAAACATGCCTTGTTCTCTGGCACGCATGGGCACGCTTTCCTCCCCCAAAGGCTTTATAAGGCTTCTTGCGTGAGGGTTGTTTTTCTTTCACCTTTGCCAGGGATTTGCTTTGGACAGACCCTTGCACTGCGCCCCAGCCCAGGAAAGCTTGAAATCCGTTCGAGAACCTTCTCTATGGTTCTTCCACGCCTTTCCTGGGGAACGGCATGGCCTTTGGTTTTCTCGACGTGTCCAAAACGAGGGACCCCATTTCTTGTCGGCTTCCTCTGTTTGCAGTGTTCTTGATGGAATGCATGATCGAATGCGCAATGGACTGTGGCTTCCCCTTGAACCCAACCCACCAGGGGCACCGTGACGAACCACTTCCGCATGGATCCTGGGTGCAGTTCAGCCGGCTCCGCCAGCCGCTCCTTCCGAGGGAGAGCTCGCCGGTCTCGGCCTCGCAGCTTCCTCAGCTAGCGCAGGCGTGCGCCGAGGTTCCTGCGCGTGCGGACAAGCGCAGGCGGAAAGGCCACACAGCGAGGTGCATGCCCTCACGACTTGAGCATTGCCTGGAACTTCGTTGGACCAATTGTGGGTGGTCAAACTGGAGCCAAAGCCAAGTATTTGTTGGGAGCCCCGACGCCTCCCCTGTTCTCCAAATACCTCGATGGTAAGACTTCTGCAGAACCCTGTCTCAGGTTTCCAGTCTTTTGGAAGGTTTCAGTCCAAACCGCCACTCTGTGATCCGATGCAACGTGAGTTTCCGTAGGACATCTCGCCCCGTGTCCACGCCGCCAGGCTCAGGCGACATCGGCGTCCCCGCTGTCCGCCAGGTTCGGCCCGGGGCGATGGATCAACCCTTCGAAAGCGGGTCGGCCTTGTAAGCTTTGGTCGGCTCCCGAAGGTCCCAGAAGGTCCGGAATTGGGGAGTGGAGTTGTTTGGAGCTGAGAGCCTTCTCCAATGTATTTGGAGTTGACGGTTGACAGGTCCCAATTTGTCTATCAGTGAGGTCCAGGCTTGAGGAAAGTGGGTTTTTTGGCCCGGATTCTGTATGAAGTCTCTGCAAAGGGAGCCAGTAGTCACGGGAATGACCAAAATTGGTTTCGCAGGGCTCATGGTGAAAGCGCCAGGACGTCCAGGTCGATGAGATCGGGGTCCCGAAGCCCGCGCAAAAGAGGCCGAGAAGATTTCAAAGTGACATCATTCAACATCACTCGATCCTAATGTTGACCCCATATTAATCAACCCTGTAATCCCCACTAGGGACACCCCCATATTAATAAACAGGGGTTTATCAATCTGGGGTCAACATCATCATGCCACACCGGTGTCCCTTCATTCTGGTGTTCCTCCAGATTCCAGATTAGGAGTAGGGATCCCATGTTGAACCCGGATTGTTGGTTTCATCGTTGGCTGACTGGCTTTGTTTGGCTTTGGCTTTGTGGCTCCTGGGTTCAGGTCGGAGGGATCTCCACTCGACCAACTCGACCGCTTCCTGGGTTTGCATTGGTCGCCGCACAGAAACCAAGCGGAGGTTCAATCAACCCCACTCCCAGAGAACCCATCGATCTGCCTAATTTATAGCGAGCTCACCTTGGCAAATAACGAGCTCACCTTGACAAAGGTATGCCTTAATTCAGCTTTTGGAATTAAAGTAAATTTGCCGATCGATAACCCGCTCCCATAGAGCCCATCGGTTGGGTTTGAAGATCAGTTTCCTCCAAGGTGGGGTTCATAGGTGTCCCTTTTGGTTGATTTGGTTAAAAAATAGGTTGGGCGATTCCTGGTTTACCTGGTGGTTCAATTAACTACCAGGGCCATCTATTTTCCAAAAAGGACACCTATGGTGGGGTTTTGGTTGCCCTGTCACACGGACCCGAGAGGCTATGGAAGCCTGGGCGCCGCTTGGCTTCGGACAATTTCCTCACTGGTGGGGGGTCTTCTTTTGGGATTTGGACCATGGCGCAGCGATTTTCCTTTTTGGTGCTCCATGAAAAGCACCAAGCAGAGGGTACCTCCGAAACAGACACCCAGGTCCCTCCATGGAAGCCACCTGAAAAAATGCAACTTGGCCTTGGGGACTCCTGTGGCCCCTCTTCTTGGATTCGTCCTCAGCCACACGGGAGCCTTTGGCGAGATGGCAATGCTCGGGGATGGATGTGTGATATTTTCGTGCTGCGGAGTTGACTGGAGGATCGGTCGGTGGAATCATTCTGGGTGAATTACACCGACCTCACACGACCTCACGCCAAATGGTGGTTTATAATAGCCCCCCAAACCACCTTATTTGAGGCTGGTGAAATATTATACTTCACCCAGATCATTTTGGTTTGTCCACCAACCACTTTGAATGTGGTTCCCGATTCAGATTCACTCGGCGAAACCAAGCGGCCAACTTCCATCAAGCAAGGCCCAATGCCAAACTGCCAGGGCCCCTGTCTTATCCCAAGCGGGGATTCCCTGTTGTCGGTTGGCGTTTCAGATACGCTCGCCACCAACATGAAACCTGCCTGGGGTGGGGGTTCCAGGAAAACCAATTTGCTAAAAGGACCTGGCGGGGTTCAGTCAGTGTAAGGGCAAGCCATGACCTACCCTCCGGTGAAGCTTTGAGCAGCACAACTTTTCCCACCACAAAGGCCGAGTTGTCACGACATCCATGTGATCAAATCAGTCCTAAAACCGCCAAAGGTCGTTTGCCTACACTGGCACCCAGTTGCAAAGTTGCAAACTAGGCTGATTGCCAATTAGTGGTGCAAACCGTTTTTTTGGGCCTCCCCCTTCAAGTGACCCTGACTCCCGAGATCTTGGACTCGCTCTTTGCCACTGTGGAAGGCCTGGATTGGCAGTGGGTTGGATGAGGGGGCTCCAAGGGGGCAGAGTTTCAGCTACAAATGAGGTGTTTTTTTCTGGGTTCCATACAGGTTCCATGTTAATTCCATGTTAATTCGGAGGGAACTGCAAGTGTTCGATCTTGCCAAAAGGGGCCGGGCAACTTATGAGGGCTAGCGCTAGGTTCAGGCGGGATTCTCCCAGAGGCACGCCCAATTCACCTGTTGGCGCCTCTTCAGGGGCTGTTGCTGCCCAGCCAGGGCTATCGTACCAAAGACTGCATCCACCGGGCTGGCCTGCCTTCTGAAGGACAAGGCTTACTTGAAGGAGTCCTTTTCAACTTCGTGCCTTGGGTTTCTTTTCAACTTGCCTTGGGATTCCTTCATTTGTCCTTTCAACTTGCAGTTGGTCCAGCTTTTGCCTGGGTTTCCTTCATTAGTCCTTTCAATGGTTGGTCTGAGTCCGGACTCTACCTGTGCGAAAGAACCAAGTTGCCTTGCGACAGGCAACATGCAGCACATCAAGAACGGCCCCGCCCTGATCCCGCGCTCGAAGTCGCGGCCAACACCTCAGCGGTGAAAGTCTCACTCGTTGGTCTGGGAGGATTTTGTTGGTTTCCTTGCTGGCTCTGAGGGAATGAGGGATTGACCCCGAGAAAAGCCATTCCCTATGCTTTCCTTTAAGGGAACCCCTAGGTTCATTCCCACCACCCTGCGTCATCCCTACTGAGCACCAGCAAGCTTCCGGAGGGCCCAAAACGAAGGTGGTTGAGCTGTTCAGCATCAACTCTCCCGTCTTTGGTGGAATTGCTTTCCGTTTTTGCCAACCCATCTGACACGATCGTTTCGTGGCAGGGCAATTGCAATTGCCACACAAACTGTTCGCAGGGGGTATATGACTAATGGGACCGGCAGGTTTTCTCTGTTCTTAGCCAAGCCCCACCCCCCCAAGCATTTTCCCTTGTTGATTTTCTTTGGAAACCTATCACCAATGGAAACATGCGTACGTCTTCCATGGGGCTTAGCAACTGAAGGGTGGTCGCCGTAAAAGGCGGCACCTTGGGCGGGCCATACGATTGACGCCCCAAATCAAAGGCAGCGCGGTAGCGGTGGCCAAGGTGCGAGGCCATCCACTCGGTGGCCTCCGCGGGTGTTCAAGGTGGCACCTGCCCCAGCGAAGCTGCGAACGAAAATGCCTCTAGAAATAGCTGACCCCACATTGGACAGCCCCAGTCTTCTTGGTTTTGACTAGGTCCCCTCCAAAAGTGATGACTAGATCACTAAACCCATGCACATCCCTCTGTGAACATACCGGGGTTGATGAATATGCATCAAAGGATGTGGCAAAGGGTTCCTCATTGAAACGAGTCTCACCTGCCGACACATTCCGTGCGGGGAGAGGGCACCCACAGAGCGGGCAGCGGCCAATAGTTTAGACTGGTTTGAGCCATGTCCCCTTTCAGGTTCAGTTTGGGATGCGGCTGGTTTGAGCCATGGCTGAATTCCATTTAGCAAAAGGGCCATCTATCTTACCAAAAGGGCGCCTATGTTTGATGCGATCAGCACATGCACTTTCTACCCTGACCTTTTGGCTTTCAGTGTCGGGAGGAGGAGGAGCACGCAGGCGGATGTTGGCAAACAAGTAGTCCTGGCCACCCCTTTGAGGTCCCCTTTTTGAGCCAAATTTGAGAGTGTCTATGTTCAGCCTGCCTTTTTGGGTATCGCTTTAAATGACAGCAGAAGGAACCACCCACTTCGGCAGTTACCAGTCTTGAGACACATGCCAGTTTCTTCTCTCAGGCGATCAGTAGCATTTCACCTGGGCTGCTGGTGAAGCCACAGTCCTTTGAGGCCGATGCTTGGCTGCATCACGTTGCTTCCCCCCAAAAAAGAAAGAAAGGCGCAGATGTTTCCAACTATGGGGTATGAATCTTTGCCCCAGCTCCAGAGACACTGGCTCTCGCGGGGGATTCCTGGGCTAGTTGGACACGGTCTGCCAAGCAATGGCCCCCCGCTTTTTTTTTGGGGGGGTGTGGCCCAGAACATAGAGTTTGAACAATTGCCACTTGCACATGCATGACAGGACATGGATTTCACTTCTGATAAATGGAATTCCGGCGTTGGGGGTCACCCCTGGAATTCAATTTGTGTGACTTATGTGTGTGGGTGCGTGTGGGTGTGCGTGTGCCTGTGCCTGTGCCTGTGCCTGTGCCTGTGCCTGTGCCTGTGCGCGTGCGCGTGCGCGCGCGCTTGCGTGCGTGCGTGCGTGCGTGCGTGCGTGCGTGCGTGCGGTCGTGCGTGCGTGCGTGCATGCGTGCGTGCGTGCGTGGGTGGGTGGGTGGGTGGGTGGGTGGGTGGGTGGTTGTGTGTGTGTGTGTGTGTGTGTCTGTTTCATTTGCCCCATCTTGCCCCCATACTCTCTCCTGAGTGGTGCTAGTTAAAGGGCGGTTGTACCTGAGGTCTCGGCTTTTTGCGGCGCGGTGGCGCAGGCCACGTGTTCGGTTCCAGCCGCGGCTGGCGCTGTCGGAATTCTTGGCATCCACCGGGCTCGGGAGACGCCAAATCGGGGGCGGTGCACAAGAACGGGCTGGCCGATTTGACGCATCCCGCTTGCCGTTGGTTGCCATAGCGCTTTCAGGATGCGCTTTCAGTGTATTTCCATTAGCGCTGTCGCGAGGCATCGAAAAGGAGCGTTCTGGCTTGCGGCGGGACGTAAGAAGAGCGGCCATGATCATCAAGAAAGGGGGGTGTAACGTTCGCAAGCCACAGCTCAATCATCTCAATCCTGAGATGGATTCAGATGGTAGGGTTCTTTTTTGTGTTGCCCGACTACGGGTGATAGATCCAGGATGCCCCCATGTTGAATCACCTGACCTAAGATCCTGGACAACAAAGAGATGATGAAGATGAACGGCAAGCAGATCGACTGCAAGCCCGCCAGGGACAGGCGCGTGAGAGATGCCATGGATCACATTGGGTTAGGTCCAATCCTGAGGGGCTGCTTTCACTTTGGTTTTTCTAACTATCCCTGCCCACAAGAAGCCCGGCTTGAAACGACAGGCTGGGTCCAAGCTTGGATTCCAAACAGGGGGCCCAAAGCCCCAGTCCCCAGAGGCTTCCTTTTACTCCAAGGTCTTGAGCCGGGCTTTCCTTTCGAGGAAATCACCCCCCCCCCCCCCCCACCCCCCGAGTCTATGACTTGCAAGATGAGAATATCTTGCGAGGCCAACCTGGGAGAAGGGCGGAGGCGGAGGCAGGATCCCAACGCACGCCGAGAGTACCATTTGCTTCAAAGGCAACGGCTGGTGAATTTCTCACATTTGAAGGGAACGAACGTTAAACCGCCCGTTGGTCTTGTGCTCTAGGTTGATGTCTCGTACAAAGCTTGACAGATGTGCACACACTCTACATGGATTCAGGCGGTCCAGTGCTTTGCACATTTGTTTGGCGTGCTTGCCCCCGACCCGCCCGAGCATAACCGGGCAACCCTTTGGTTGGATCGGTATGGGGATTCGAAGCCCTGGGAGAACCACGCCAACGTCTCCAAGTTTTGGGTTTCCCAGCAAAACCTGGGTAATTGCAGGGTAGTAAGGGACAATCCCAGCCATAAATAGCTGCGGATATCCGCCTTCTTGGTTCTTTACATGGTTCTGGGTCGACCATTTTTGCACCAGGTTTTGATTCTGACTCAGGTTACGGCATGGACTGGATGCCGGGCAGCCCAGGGCCAAAAGGCCACTTTGGCCACGCGAGGCGTCAACGCCGGAGGATTAGGATCAATGTTTGAATATGTGGTCTATCGTTCAATGGCTAGGTCCCCCAGTAGTGCCCTTTTGCCAACCTTTTTGGGGGGAGGGTTCTAATAAAATAGACAGAACAGAAGAAAAAGTTGGTACCAACTTATGCTAACCTCTCTACTGGAGGACCTAGATGGCGTTAGGGCCCGGAGTTCAAGCCCAGAGCAACCCTGCGGGGAGCGGCAGCTTGGGGCGTCAGGGCATAATATGAGCAGTTCAGGTGTTCGGTCCCACCCTCTTCCCCTGTTGGGTCCAAGGGAACAGGATGGATAGAGAGGTTCCGGGAACCAAGCGTTGGTGCGCGCGAAGAGGAGATTCCTTGGTTGAAACCCTGAGGGGCGGCGGCAAAGGCTGGGGCAAGGACTACGGCAAGGCAGGGAATGCGAAGCATGCCTGGCATTCTAGGTGTTTTTTTTTGCAGTAGTGCCCTTTTACCGTTTCTTTTGGTTGCGAGGGTTCCCCTACTAAAATAGACTACAGAAAAAAGGGTGCCGTTATTCAAACCTCTCTACTGGAGGACCTAGCATGGTCTGCCAGTGGTTTCATTCAAGTTAAAGCCCAGCTCACGCCTTCTCCTGTCCACCCTTGACAATTACTCCCTGGCTACTCGTCTGGTGCCTTTCCAGTGGGTCAGCAACTCTGAAACCATGCGCAGAGAATCCCCCGTTTCTTGGTCTTGCAGATGGGGATGATGATGGCCGCGATGATGGGGATGATGAAGGGCGGCAAAGGCGCGGCGCCGCGGCACGGTTCGGTCGTCACATCTCATGTGCAACCCTAGAGCTGGGTAGGTGTGTTTTGCTGTTTGATGCTCACGAACGACGGACGCACGTCAACCGCGCGGTTGCAATGGTGATTTTTCAGTGGCCTTTTTAGGCCCCTTTTATGTTGCTGGAGGGGTAGCACTTCAACTGGTCAACTCTTTAGGGGGGAACTGATTCCCGGCAACCTGGGCTTCACTTGGCCGAAAACTGCCACATGAGTTGCTGAGAAGATTCGCGGGGTATCATTCTGGCCCGGACCCCGATCGGCTTTGCCGGTTTATGGGTTTTTGGTGATCGGATGATGTAGGAGGAGGAGGCGGCTGCGGTGGCAAAGGCAAGGACGTGCTCTCCTGAGATCTGAGACTTGGTGCTGCCTATCCCCAAAACCGTGTCCAGGGTCCCAAGACAGGAGAGGAAATTGCCTTGCATTGCAAGTCGAAATCGAATGTGGAGGGGGGATCGTGCCTTTTTTAATTCATCCGGTGGAAGGGTTCCATAGGCAAATGGTGCCAAATGGGGGTGGGCACTTCAGATTTGACACAAGATGAACCCATTGGATGTCTTGGCCTGCCCAGGTCAAAGGGCAGCAGTATGGCAAAGGTGGGAGGGAAGGGGGGGGGGTGAGTGGAGGTCCATCAGTCTGCCACCCACTGGCCCAGACTCTGACTGGTGTAGCCCAGACATATTGCCCCAAAGCACCCCCCAACTGCACCCGGCGAGACAAAGTTGAACCAACGGGAAGCCCGGGTGCGAGTTCTTCAAAATCAAGGTGCCCCCCTTTGCGGTTCCTTTGGCTTGTGAGCCCCTTTCAGAACCCGCGGGGTAAGCTCTATAGGTTGTAGCTGTTGAAGGCGCAACCAGCAGTTTTCGGAGGCAGATGAGCAAAATGCAGGGCACCGTGGCCTCCCCAAAACCATCCGACAGCCAAGCCGACATGCCCAACTCATGATTTCCCAGAGGAGTGGCTTCCCTTCCAGGAATGGGCCCGCCAACTGCAGACTCGGAGCCGCTGACTCGGTCTTCCAAGGGAAAGCTCTCGGCGCGGTTTGGTCCGAGTGGATTTCAGAGAGCCATGGGTGTGATTGTGTGATATGGTTGCGAGTTCTGATAACATGGTTGGTGGACAAAAATCTTCACGTGGTGTCAGGGTTCCTAATTAAAACTCGCACTGGTGGACGTCTGCCCCCGAGTTCTGGACGTCATACTTTTGGAGAACCACAGCGGACTTGCTTTGCCCGATTCAATCAGGCAGCAAGACATTTGGTGTCATAAGCAGTGTTTTGTGTCGGTGCGTGAATAAGTAAGAAGCAAGTGCTTTCAGGCAAAGATGCAGTTTTCAGTTTTGAAAGACTTGTCTTCCCTGGAAACTGGAAGTGGGCCGTTCGGAGGGTGGTCGAAATGGACGTGCTTGGTCGCTTTGGCCAATAGGTGCCACTGATTTCAGTTTGGTTCCAATCATCTACCAGGATCGCTGGCGCTCAGAAGGGGATGTGGGAATGCATTTAGGGGTCACCTCAAAGAAAATTCCACTTGACAAGGGATGGTTTCTCAGGGGCATAGGTGTCCTTTTTGGTTGATTTAGTTTAAGAATAGGTTACACAATTCCTGGTTGACCTGGTGGTTCATCCACTACCAGGGCCATCTATTTTCCCCAAAAAGGACACCTATGATCAGGGGTCATTCCAATTCTCATTCCCTGCCTATCGCACCGGATTCGGCCACGACGGGTCTGGAGGGTTCGAGATGGAAACCAGCCTGAGGGTGGTCTTCGTGGGTGGCCTGCCGAAGGACGCCACTGAGGACCAACCTGATGGGGTTTTTGGAACTAGGAACTCGCCATGCTCAGAGTTGGGCGTGTCAAAGTGTCGGAGTGTACCCGTTGTGGTAGTAGGGGCAAAAGTTTTGGGCATCTACCAGGCCCCCCCGATGGCCGGTAATTGGCGTCCCGGGTGAAGTGCCGGCAATTGACCAGCACTTGTTTAAAATGGTTTTGTAGTCACATGGATTTGTTGCCATCATCGTGCAGTGAAAAGTCACTTTTGTTGAAACGTCACTTCCGGATACTAGAGGGGATCCAATTGAGGGGTTGGGCTGGCATGTATGATCATTGCACATGCAACGCCCGGGGGGGGGGGAGGGGGGGCGACACGCTGGTGACACGCTCATATCCCAAAACAGTGACCGTTCAACGTACATGTGCCGGCAATTGGCCACCCCCCGACACGCAGTGACACGCCGTGACACGCTCCTCAAGAACCCCTCCCAACCTCAAACTTGCCCTCCAAACCTCAAATTTGCTGCTCTCCCCTTTCCCCTGCAACCCCATTCCAAAGGACCCTGAAAGGTCACTTGTATCATTGCACAAATTGCACTAAGTACAGATGAGTGATAATTGATAGCAAATTGCTTTTGCAGTCACTTAGACATACAAGTGACATCGTTTTGCCCAAAATCGATGTGCCGGCAATTAGCCAGCCATTGGGGGGTGCTGGTATCTCCGTTTTTTTTCTTTTTTTTGGGGGGGGGGTAGGGTTCTTGTTTTTTGAATGGCCGGGGTGCGGGGGGGGGGGGGACTTTTTTACAGAAGCCGAAGCCCAATTATAAATACCCCTGGCACTCCGGCATCCAAACCGCAAATGATCTCCATTTCTTTCTTGAGCGGGGGGGGTCACCTTTTCAAAGGGGAAGAAAAGACCCAAGACCTGGGTTGCCCCATTCGAAACAAAGCCCCTTTTGCGAGGGAAAGAAAGGAACCGGCCCATGGTTGCCCATGACACCATGCGCCCTTTAAGAAATCCGCTGTGCATTTGGGTGGGCCTGCAGGCATTTGCCCTTGGGTGTCGCTAGGAAGCCATCGCCCAGCACTTCTCGCAGTTCGGTATTGCCCGAGACTGAGAACTGAGGTTTAAGGAACATAGGTGTCCTTTTTTGGTTGATTTGGTTTCGACAATAGAGGGCCCTGGTTTACCTGTTGGTTCAATCAACCAACTACCAGAGCCATCTATTTTCCCAAAAAGGACGCCTATGCTAAGGAATGTGTTGGTTTGCCTTTGGTTAATTCTTGCCTACAACATGCGCACAAAACACATCTAGAAGCTGGGGCATCCTCTGTGAGAATGCCAGGCCCTTAGTTGGTAATCACAAGGTGCTAGGTGGGCGTTGCTTGGGTTCAGAGTCCCAGGGTTGAATTGTTACTTGTTTCCATGTTTTTCCTTTGGTCCTCAACCAGTTTCTTTCTTGCTCAAGGCTCATGGCACCCGAACCGAGTCCATTCCCAGTTGTGAGCCAGGGCTTTGTGACCCCTTTTGGGGGCCTGAGCCACCGGAGTTGAGGTGCAGAAGGTGGACATGAAGTATGACATGAACACCGGCGTGCGCCGAGCTGAGGTGAAACACCTGGGGCTGAACGGGGGGATGGAGTGCAGCTTTGAACCTGCAATCCATTGATTCAAGCCATCAAGGCCCATGTGTGTGCGTGGTGAAAGGATCCCTTTACCTTTTCTTCGCAATCAGCCATGGTAAAAACAAACCACCCTCTATGAACTTTTCGACGACCACTGTTATGGTTCCTATATTAATCAGCGGCCAAAAACTTCAGCCACCCGAAGGTGGCCATGACTACGACTTTGATGCAGCTGTCATGGGCCCATCCCTGGGTTCCAACAGAGTACTTTACTAAACGAGTACCTTCACAAAATGACAAGCGCATCGTTAAAACTGCATTTCAAGATGGATTTTCCATTAATATCTTAAGTCATTTCCCTTGCGACGAATTCAACGCTTTACCCAAAAAGAACAAGTCAGCAACCAGTAGGATGTGCCCGGCCGAAAAGAACACACCCAGCACTCCCATTGCCAAAAAAACACAAACAAAAACAAACAAACAAACAGAACCGAGCGGCAGGAGGTGTCCGGCTGGTGCCATTTATGGCCCTCCGTGCCCCGAGGTTCCGAGGCTTCGCCTTTGTGACCTTGGGAGCCGTTGAGCAGGCGCAGGCCGCGGCCTCGAAGCCACAACCTTCGAGGGGCGGGGAGAGCTGGGGGGGGCGGCGGCTGGGGGGGGCTGGGGGGGGCTGGGGCTGGGGGGGGGGCTGGGGGCTGAAAGGGGTGGGCGGGTGTTGGGGGGGGGGGGGCTGCTTCGGTGGTGCAGCAGATGTTCTTCAGCTTCTCAACTTGGCTCAAAATAGGAGCCCCAAAATGGTTGATGTCCTTTGAGTTTCAAGTACGCCTTAGTTGGCGGCTTGGATTGGTATATTGTTTGCAAGTTTCTGGTGTTCGTTGCCCCTTGGGGTTATGTTTTGGTTTGTTCACCATTGTTTGCCTGCTGCTTCACAGATGTCTTTCGCCTCACAAGAAAGAAGGAAAAGGAAACAAGGCGGGGGTCACCGGAGCGAAGCCCTTGAACACGTTGCCATTTGCTGGGTTCCAGTGAGATTGAGGTTCAAAATCTAGGAAAATGGATAGAGGCCTTGGGAATCAACCTGGGGTCCACGAAGCAACTGTTTCAACAGCCAGAATTTGACCTCAATGGGTCTGCGTCGTAGGAGGCACCCTCCAAGACGAGTGTTTTCCATTTTCCCCTGGAAGCAACCGCAAGAAGGCGTACGCTTAAACACAAAGCCACACCCTTCCTTCTGGGCCGACCATCTTTAGCTGCTTTGCAGTGTCATTTCAATTTTTGGGCCTTCCGTGTGGGGATGAGACGCACTTAGTTCAGGAAAAGCAAGTTGTGTTCATCCTGAATTCATCCTTGCCACGCATGGGTCCATTCGGCCAAGCTGTTCACTTCATGTTTGGCAAGAACCATCGTCCCCCAAAGGTGGGCTTATTGCCGACAAATGGCCAACGCAGGTTGTGTGCTTGCATGCCAAGCGCAACTACTGCATGTGGTTCTTGGTGGCGTGTGGTTTTTCGGCCTTCCGGATATTCCGGAGCCGGAAACTCGAGGCTGTCATGAGCAACTACGACAACAACATGTTCAACGGTGGCCTGGCCGTCGATTGGAATCGAATAGAGGTCAGGTCTCTCTCACTTCAGCGGATGGTTCCAAGGATTGGCACAGGGTCCAAAAGCCACTGGTCGGTTTGTAAGTGACATGCCTCCAAGAAGCTAGGGTTGACACTCGCGCCCAAAAGCCCCCGGTCAGTGACATGCCCCCAAGAAGCTTATAGCCCACAGAAAAAAAAATAATGCCCTCGCTGGCCAAAGCTTCCAGCTGCGCCCGTGCAGTGCCCTGATTGAAGCCAGGCCTTCGTAGAGGAATTTGGTGCTCCACGGCCCTCAGGGATCCAAGGAAAGGGATGAAACCCGAATTGAAGACGCCCACTTCAATGGGACGAGTGGACAAAGCGCCGGAACTTCAATGCTGCCCTGAATGCACCTGGCGCAAAACTTGGCACCACGTCCAAGTCGCGAAAAGCGACTTCAAGCAAAAGGGCAGCCACTTGGAGCCGCCTTTTTGGTGGTGTGGCTGGCTGGGAGCATGGCAAACGGCAACCATATGATTTAGAGGAGAGCCATGATCCTGGCACGTGACGAACCCAATAGAACGAAGACCTGTAAAAAGAAGAGACGGTTATGAAGTTATAGAAGAAACAATGCACAATGAGTCAAGGAATGAAAAAAAAAGCAACTCAAGCTGAAATTCAGAAAGTTGGTCCTCCTACGCAGCCAAAATGCGCAGCTTCTGCACTCCCATGGCTGGCGAGTCAAGCCGAGGCCGATGGATCGATTGCAAGCCAGCGGCCCTGGGGAAGATGCAGCCAGCGGCCCAGAGTTGGAGCAAAGTCCCCTGAGTCCAACTGGTTGCATCTGAAGGGCGTCTCCGGGAGGCTTTACCCGCAACAGAACACACCATATGGCTGTGGGTCAAAAATAGGTACCCGGAACCATGGTCTAAAACCTGCGGTCCCCTGGTGGTTGTATTTTGACCCATACCCATATATCAGATGAACCGGTATTTCGCACAGGTTTTTGTTTGTGTACCCCTCTTCTTGGACGAAGCTGAGAGGTTTGCCAGAATCACTTTGGGGGATGGGACCTTAAACTTCAAACCCTCATTCAGAGGGAAGGTTTGAGGATGTCACTTACATGGACCCAGTTTCCCATCCCTCAGAGACCACTTGGGGTTCCCCCCCTCCCCAATTTGGAGAGACCCAATTTTGCATGCTTGTTACCAGACGGAGGGCAAGGGACAACCCTGCACGGGGTGGCTGGAATCTGGTTGTGGCGTTTGTTGGTTTTAGGAGTGCTTCGAAGGAGAACCAAAGGTGAGCCACCCATTGTGAAACATAACGAGACCACATACCTGCCTACAGCTTCTCGCAGCCCGGGAACACTTTGAGAAGATGTCGGCAGGTACCTTGAACAGGACCAATAGGTGCAATATTTTCAAGTTTGGGCATGTTGGAAGTTTCAAGACCCCTGTCCCCACCCCCGTAAAGATGGAATTGGGGTAGGGTGTCATTCCCCGGCTTTGGAGAAGACTGCATAAATGGAATTGGGGACACGCCACCTCCCTCCCTCTTATGGTAGGGGGGGATATCTTTACCCATGTTTGGACCCTCCCTTGACAAGCTTTCCACCAACGTCTTTTGAGTTTGGACTGGGCCAAGCTCGTGTTGAATGCCAAGAAAGCTGGCCTCAAAGAGGCTGTTTTCGAGGTTGTGGTTTCATGTTTGTTTGATTATCTTTTTGGGGGGGAGGGGGGTCTGAAGGTGCTCAATGTCTTCTTCGGGATCAGAACTTGAGAAACTGGGGAGCCCCGGCCACGCCACTCGCCAAGGCAGATGGGGCGCGGGCCTTTGTTTATGCTTTTGCTGGTTTGATGTGCCGCTTGCTGTGCTTGAACCGCCTTCAAGTGTTGAAGGGATGAGGCATGGAAATGGACAACTGGTGACCGAAAAGGGCCCAAGTTTCCACCACCGGTGCGAGATTTGCTGGTCGGCAGGGGGGGGGGGCTCTTCCGGATTTTTTCGGGACGGTTGAAGCCGCCATCCCAACGAAAAAGCGGAAAAACACAACCCCCGAGGGAAGGCGCCGTGTCGGTGCCGCCGCAGAACATCCCCATCGAGAAGGCGAGTCGGATCGCATCGATGCGGCTTCAACCTGGTGAAACCCAGCGGTTTCACCAGGCGCCTGGGGAACTTTTGAGCCTTTGCTGCTGTTTCCCATGTGCACCCCCTCTTCTGTCCAAGAAGCAGTCGGGTGCTGCGAGCACTTCCTAATTTCAAGCCTTCAGTTTGGCGATCTGGAAGGAGCCTATGGGGGAATGGCAACCAAGCGTTTTTGGTGGCCACGTTCAAATCCAAGTACTCCACGTGTTTTGGTTTTTGTCCTGTGCTCCAAGCGTTTTGGCCCACCGCGGGTGGACTTGGAGACCATGATGGGATGGAATTGGGCATAGTTTTTGGCGCAGGTCCCCAGGATGTTCGCAAAATCTGAACGCGCTCAGTTCGGGAGCCTTGCCCATTTCCAATTCTGAGCATTTGCTTTTCTAGGACAGTTTGTCCGCGAAGCTTTGGCTTGGATTGGTTTGATTCGAACCCTGAACCCTTAGTTCTTGAGGCTCCAGTTTGGTTCCCCACCCCACCTTCAAACCAATCACCCAATGAAGGGCTGAAAATTCCGGAAGCGTCTCTGCAAGTGTCACTCTCGCTGGAGGCCCAAACTGGGTTCCTACATTTCCTTGTGCCGCGCGCTTGAGCACCTTTCGGGCCACCATCTTTGAGTTTCCTCTTGGGGTGGCATTTTAGGGGGAATCTGCTTTTTTTAAGGAGCCCTGAAGTATCGAAACAAGTACAAGTGTCGTTTATTCGTGCGACTGAGTTTTTTTTTTTAACTCCCGGTCTTTTTGACTCCAGCCCTGTCCCAAAAGCACCTCCGGCCAGGTGGGCCCGGCTCCAACCAACGCCGTGCCGGGCCCTCAGAATGCCCACGTCGGATCCAGGGGGAAATCGACAGGCTAGTGGCTTTAACTTCGCTCTGGCTCAAAAACACGCACCAAAATGGCACCTCGGTCAATGGCAGACTAAAGCCTGCGTCACCCTGCCTCTTTAATGTAGCCACACCCGTTTCCTTTTGCCTGCCGATTGAAAACAGATCGGCCGGGTTCCGGCCAGCGTTTGACCACCTCTCGCGTTTTGGCCCATGGCTATGCGTTTGCACGGGAACCCCTGAAAAGGCGGATGACGTGCATACGCACCGAAACGTGACTTCCATTTGCTTAAGACTAGATGTTATTTTTCCTTGTTGGTTTACAGGGAATTTATTACTGGACTTTGATTTTCCACGGGCTTCAGCAAATGGAAGATTAAAAAATCATCCTGGGCTCAGGGGTAGGTTCATGGCTTCGAAGCCAAGGCTGCGGCTCCGGGGTATGCCCTTCTCAGCCTCCAAGGAGCAGGCCCGCTCGCCTTGGTTCAACTGAGCGCCCACTGGCCATTTTGGCAGGGTACTCTCCAGCGGTTATCATAGGTGCCCTGTTTGGTTGATTTGGTTCAAAAATAGGTTGGGCGATTCCTGGGTTACCTGGTTCAATCAACTACCAGGGAAACCCATCTATTTTCAACCAAAAACACCTATAGTACTCCCTGGTTCTATGGTGGTGGTAGGCCTACAAATAAGTCTAATCATGTTAGAGCCGAAGTCAATGGGCTTTGCGCACTGAGCTGTTCTTTGGTCCATGGACTTGCTTTGCCCCTTGGTACTCGTCCCTGAACATTTCAATCGGACGGTTAACCCTTTTGCAATGACCCTTACGTCCCCCGAAGCGGCAATGTTTATGTGTTTCTCGGGGTTGAATACTCAGCGACTTTATGCGCAAGCGGATTGTTCCTGGTGTTGTTTCCCCTGTTTAGCCTGTTGTGTGGATTGTCATAAAGGGGGACCCAGGCATCTTTTGGTACAGAACGGGCGCCAACTCCCGATAGATCTCAGCGGTCCTACAAGAAAAAGAAGGATTGTTTAATTGGTTGGGAAGATGCTTCGATAGACTGAGGTAGCCTGATTGCTTTGTCCCCTACACCACCCACATCCCACTTTTCACATCTCTCTTCAGCTTCCACTTGGTGTAGCCGGAGGGAAGAAACAAAACCGAAGTCGCAGGTGGAGCAGTTCTTCGCTGGCTACGGCCTGCCGGGGTTGCCCAGACGGCTTGCCTAAGGCCCTTGGTTTCGAAGCCAGCAGCAGGCGAAGCAGCGCAACCCTTTTTCACGGGTGTCCCCGCCCCCCCGCCCCCCCCCCCCCCAGAAAAAAAAAGATGGAACAGAGCACACTCTCAGGGCATATTCCACAACGGCCGAATCCCCCATCTGGGCCCATCGGCCCCATAGCTTTCAGCTGTTGCGGAAGAAGGCCTGGAAACTCTGCCCAATGTTTTTTTGCGACCTCAGCTTCCTGAAGGTTCCTTTCTTGGCCAGGAGAAAAGGTTGGGATTTGGACCTGCCCAAATGGTGCCTCAAAAAGACCCCCCCCCAGCCACAGCTGTTTGGGACAGTGGCAGAGAATTTGGTTTGGGGACATGCCGCAAGCATCGCAAGCGCCAAAGGGCGGGTCCCTCCAAAAGACATGACCCAAGCAGGTTGTGTATCGAAAGTGGTCAAGGACCATTTAGGGGTCCTTTTCGACATGTAATGTTTGTTTCAAGTTGTTGGCCCCCTTTGGTTTTCAGTTGACGTTGCTTTCCTGCCTTCCACCTTTCAGTTTTCGTTTCTTCAAAGCACTTTGCGGGTTTCCCTTTGAGTTTGGCTCACTGTTCGTTGGAAACTCCCTGAAGCGCCCTAAAGCCCCTCCCTGCGCCTAAGGAAAGCGAATTCCTCCAGCACCCTCCGACTACTGCCCAGGAGGCAGTAGATATAATTTTCCAAAAAAGGACCGTAGCTAGAAAAACTACTGTTAGTTATTTTATTTGCGGGATGCCCCTATTCTAGCTACTTCTATCTACTGCTTACAGCAGGAAGATGCCATAGCAGGGGTGGTAGCAATCAAGGGGTGGCAGCAAGCGCGTCACAGCGTGTCGCGCCATGTCACTTGCGTGTCACCCCGTGTACCCCGTGTCACTCCGTGTCGCCCCCGTGTACACCGTGTCCCCCGCGTGTCGCCCCTGTGTCGCTCCCGTGTCAGTATGCTAGAACAACAGTAGATCGCTGCGAACAACAGTAGTTTTAGCGTGTCATCCCATGTCGCCTGCGTGTCACCCCGTGTCGCCCCCGTGTCGCCCCCGCGTTGCCCCCGTGTCTCCCCGTGTCAGCTGTGTGTCACTCCGCCTGCGTGTCACCGCGTGTCACCTGCGTGTCACCCCGTGGGCCTGGGAAGGGGTAGGGATAGAATATAGGCTTGAAAGAACGTGAAACGACCGTAGATCGGGGATCTACTGTCTTTCACTATTTGCGGAACTACTGCTAAATAGGCGGTGGTTATGAAAGTAAAATGAAAGCAGTAGTCCCAGGGTGCTGGCTGAGAGCCAAATAAAAACATCTCTCCCTTGCGCTAGAACGATCACCCCCCCGACCAAACTGTTCGTTGGGAACCCCCGAAACCTCTCAAAGCGCCAAAGTAACAGACCAACTCCCTTGGAAGAACAAAAAAGCCCCCAAGCCCCTCCTTCTCTTTCGCCCTCCTTTTCACCGGCGCCCCAGCCAACCCGCCGCCCAGCAGCCGGCGCCCCAACCGCCCAGGAGCGGCAGAGTCCACCTGAAGCAGGACTTCAGCGGGCGACCCTCGGGGGAGGCCTTTGCAGAGTTCGTCTCCACCGAGGAGGCGAGACACGAGAACCGGACTGCCGCTTTGCTTTGCTACGTCTTCGGCAAGGTCCCCCAGCAACTGGTGCCAACTTTGACCGCTTCTTTTTGGGGGGGAGGGTTTGCCTACTAAAATGGATTAGAAGAAGATGCAAGTTCCCCTGGCAATCCTAGCAAGTTCTCCGTGCAGTTGCGCATCTGAGCAAGTTGTTGGCGCGAGTTCCTCTGAGCAAGTTCTCCAAACAAGTTCTCTGTCCAAGTTGCTCTCAGCAAGTTGTCGGCGCGATTTCCTCTGAGCAAGTTCTCCAAGCAAGTTCTCTCAGCAAGTTGCTCTGAACAAGTTTCCCCTATTCGCAAAACACTTTCGTACTTAAAAGTTGCGATTTTCCAGCCGGAGCTGCAAGAGTTTACTTCGCGTGCTACTTTGATACTCAAAAGTTGCGATATTCCAGCCGGAGCTGCGAAACTTTACTTCGCGTACTACTTTCGTACTTAGAAGTTGCGATTTTCCAGCCGGAGCTGCGGAAGTTTACGTCGCGTAATGCTTTCGAACTTCAAAGTTACGATTTTCCAGCCGGAGCTGCGCAAGTGTACTTCGCGTACTACTGTCGTACTTAAGAGTTGCGATTTTCCAACCGGAGCTGCGAAAGTTTACTTCGCGTATACTTTGGTACTGAAAAGTTGCGATATTCCAGCCGGAGCCGCGGAAATGTACTTCGAGTACAACTTTCGTGCTTAAAAGTTGCGATTTTCCAGCAGGAGCTGCGAAAGTGTACTTCGCGCTCAAAAGTTGCGCCGGAGCTGCGACAGCTTACTTCGCGTACTACTTTCGTACTTAAAAGTTGCGATTTTCCAGCCGGAGCTGCGAAAGTGTACTTCGCCTACTACTTTCATACTTAAAAGTTGCGATTTTCCAGCTGGAGCTGCCGCGGACCAGGGGGGAATCGAACCCGCGACTGCGGGATTGCGAAAGCAGGTGCGCAAGCCACGAGACAACTTCCAAAGGCCATTTCGCCAGCAAGGAAATCGCACGGCGCCAAAGCGAGAGCGCTTCGCCACGCACAATCTCCGCGGAGGGTTCGCCGAGACTAAGACAAATTCGCACGACACCACAGCAAGAGCGCGTCGACACGCACGATCTCCGCAGAGGGTCGCGCGCACAGATCAGAAATCGTAAAATCCCCCTCGATTTTTTAACCTCGACCACGCGGATCTCCGCAGAGGGTCGCGCGGGCACCACAGAAATAGTAAAAAGTCCGCAGTTTTTTTACCTCGGCCACACGAATCTGATCAGAAACCGTGAAAAGTCCTCAGTGTTTTAACCTCGGCCACGCGGATCACCGCAGAGGGTCGCAATCTCGAGCGATGATCAACCTAAACTAACCACTTGTCTCTGTGCAACTTGGCTCTGTGCCACTTGGCTCTGTGCAACTTGGCTCTGTGCAAGTTGGCTTTATGTAACTCGGCTCTGTGCAACTTGGCTCTGTGTAACTTGTGCAAGGGCTCCGCACGGAAGAACCCTTCGCGATGCTTTCGGGAACTACGGAAAAAAGTTAATGCCCTTATTCTAACCTCTCTAATGGAGGACCTAGGCGAGCTCACTGATCCTGGGGGCAGCAAACGAGCGAGAGCTGTGATAAAACAAATCCTGCCTTTGGGGACCCAAGTCTTATTTTACCTTTTAGAACTGGAGTAACATGTGCCAGATCGGCACAGAACAGAGGCAAAGAAAAGGAGCAAACACACAATTTTGGTGGGGTTGCCCCGCATTCTGACACAGACACACACGCACTGTATGCGTATGAAATCTTGTTGTATAGAATATTTATGGCTATTTGGTTGGATCTTTGGACTTTATCTTTGTGGGAAACAGCGGGTTATCCATTGGACCCACGCAAAGTTCAACTTGTGGCAGGGGGTCAACAGCAACCAAGCTGTAAACAAAATACATAATATATATATATATATATATAGATGTATGTATTGTATACCTTTTAGTCGTTTTAAACATCACCCATCTAAGGTGTGTTCCCTTAAAATTGGTGATGATTTTAGAGGAAATGAAGGGAACCCTGCCGACTCTCCGATGGAAGTGGTTGATTGCCAGCGCGAGGAAGTCGCGTATGGTGAGGGCAGGGTCCAGGGTGGGGAGGCCTTGTTCCCTTCCAAGTATGTGCGTGTGTGTTTGGTGTGTGCGCGTGTGTGCTTTTGCGGGGTGGTCGGCGACCTTATGAAGCCTTCTGGGTATGGCCTTGGAAGGTTTGGCTCCCTCCTCACGAATGGGGACTTGGAAGGCATAGATGCCCTCAATGGTCAGTTTGGGAATGAAACTCGGTGGAACCAGGCCTGTTTCAGCCTGAGTTTCTCGGGCCAACCGACTTTTATGATATATCCATTTGGGACGGTGAAACATCACTGGAGAGAGATAGGAACTTCTTTCAGTTTGGCTCTCATGGTTCCAGCGTCTGCTTTCAACGAAAGCACTTCGGTTCAGAATGGCTTGGAGGTTTGGACCGCTGGAAAATCAAGTGGGTGCGCTTTTTGTCGGGGGGGGATTTCCAGTGGAAACGGCGTTGCGTTAAAGAACAACTACTTAGTAGAGATGGGAGCCGTGTGTTTGCAAGAGCTCTTGGAGTTCAACCTAGCAAGCCGCATAAATTTGGAATCACAACTTTGCAGCTGCCTCAATCCTTAAGTTCCTGCACTTTAAGTTTTTTTGTGAAGATCATTTAACTGGCAAACACAAGTTTGGACCTTTTTTGTCCAATCCACTCAGGAAGTGGGTTCCACGTTTCTCTGCACAGAAGAGCTCAAATTGGCAACCAAACAAATTGAGGTTCAACCTGTAGCAACTTTACCCGTTCCCCACTTCTTCCGTGGACAGTGGGGCCGAAGGATCGAGCGGTGGGAAGGAAAACTCGTTGTTTTTGTTTGGGGGGGGGTTGGGGGTTGTGTGCCTTGCGTTGTTCAGCTTGCAAAGGCCATGAATGCAGTCCGCAACGACGCCTTCCTTGGTCTTAATTCTGCGGGAGTCGCCTTCGGTTTTCATTTTTTTGGGGGCCAGACATGTGGCTGCCTCCTAGCGTTGACGAAGCGGCGTGTCAAACATCTTAGTATTAATGTTCATTGCCAGGCTTAGCATGCCTTTTTCACTTCTTGCCTGCCTAGTTGGTGTTCCTTGACCTTCCCTTTCAGGCAACCCCTGGTGGATGAAGAAGGTGGTCCCATAGAGGGACTCCTTCGCCTTTTTGGGAGCAAACCAGAACAAGTCCAAGAGTCTCGCCTGGCAACGCCAACAAAAACATCATGAGTTAGATCTTTGTTTGGCTGCGGGGATTGTTCGAAGTCAAAGAATTGCCTTGCTTTCCTCTTGAACTACTACTGAGGGGGTGACTTTGAATGGTGGTTCGGATTGGTTTGGGGATTTGAACCCCTGGTTCTTGTTGAAGGAATGGGAAGCCACCCGTGAATCACGAAACCGCCGGGCTCCAAAGCGCCAAGTAGGGTAGGGCTAGGGTGAACAAATGCAACAACGCCAGGCAGTGAGGGCTTTCAACGAGAAGAACTTTCAGATGATGGGCACCCGATACATCGAGCCGGGGTCTCAGCAAGGCCAACATGGACGATGCCCCCTTTTAAAAAGACCATGTGAGCCACGTGCTCAAAACCCGGGTAGATGAAGGTTGGCGAGGGACAGTCCCAACCAGAAATAGCTGCGGCCGCCTTCATAACTACTTGCATGGTTCTGGGTAGACCATTTTAGTTCCGGGTTTTGATTGCGACTCATGTGGTTTCCATGTCGGTGAGACGGCAGGCCTTTGGTTCTTACGACCGGAGGTCTCTTTGTTTCATGACCGTTCCGATTTCGAAAAGCTCAGACAAGCATTGCAATCACATGCAGAGTCTTCGACTCACCAACATGCAGGGACAAAGAGTACCGACTCAGCTTCCGAAAGAAGCCACAAAGATAATATACACTTCCATTTGCTTAACATTACGTTGCTTTTGAACTCTTGAAGTTGGAATCTATCACCAGGGTACATGTTTTCATTTTTTTCCAGGGGGCGATGGCCGAAAATGGAGGCTTCTTTATGTCTGCCCCGGAAATCCCGTGGCTTGCCTCAAGTTAGGCTGATGGGTGCCTCGGACAACGATGTGCAGACGTGAGCCCACGCCGGGGCGGGGCATCTAAACGTCGCGGGTGGTTCTGAAAACATGGGCTCGGTATTGTTGGGCTTCCCCGGCAAATATCGGGCAACATGGGGGTTTTCTGTTGGGTTTCCCCGTTACAATCACTAAAAAATGCCAAAAAACGGGGTACCCTGAAACAGAGACACACCAAAAAAGTGGAATCCGGGCCCCTATGCTCGGCTTCTTGGCATTCCCTTTAGCTATCAAAAGTGGGTCCGCAACATGAGAACGTCCCGTGCTTTTGAGGCAGGGCCGCATCAAAACAGGCCCAAAGCTTCAGGAAACCAACCAGGTTGCTCTTGCTTGTCCCATGTCCAGAGAGGAACACACAGGCGCCCAAAGCGAATCGATTGACCGGAGTATGACCCTTTGGTTCTCCCCTCTTGGTTCACCCAATTTTGGTCACCCCAAAGGGGAATACCTTGTATTTCCGGGTCCAAACTGGCCAACTGAGAACATCAATGAAACGCAACTTCTTTGGAAAAAGCAAACGCAGTCCTGACCCTGGAGTTCATCGACTTCTGGTGGTGAGGGCTACTGATCATACCCTTCAGCCACCCTCTAAGGGTATGCAGGGAACCTAAGGAATATATGATGAATAGAACAGAATATATACACATTGTAGCATGCAGTGGTCCCATCTAGGCATTTGTTTGTATATCTATCATTGCATCATTTGTTCTATATGTCTATGTTTCTTATCATTGTTGCTGTCTTTCAAGTGTTCTCTCTTTCTATAGTTCTACTCTATCTATCTATCTTGATTGCAATCTTTCGCTGCAAGAGGTGTATATATATATATATATATGTATGCAACA
Source organism: Effrenium voratum (assembly GCA_963377175.1). Lineage (NCBI taxonomy): Eukaryota > Dinophyceae > Suessiales > Symbiodiniaceae > Effrenium > Effrenium voratum. The sequence continues at coordinate 331,007 of CAUJNA010003331.1, forward strand.
CACACACACCACCACACATATATATATATATATATATATATATAAAATACACACGTTTTTGGTTTAAGGCACTCCAGGGCACATTCCCTGGATAGGTACCTGGTGGGCGGTGGCGCTGGAGCCAAGGGCGGCTACGGGCCCATGAAAGGCCGATTCGCAGCTTGCGTCGGGTTGGACGGATTGTGCCTTTTCCTTAGTTGGCTGGTTTTCAGGCTGACTTTTCGTTTGCCATTCTTCATCCTCAGGCCCAGAGAGCTTAATGTTTGCCAGCCAGACAACTCGGGGCAGTCCATTGCCCACTTCACACACACAAACAAACAAAACAGACAAACGAAGAAATAAGCAAGCACACACACACACACACCACACACACACACACACCCACACCCACACCCACACCCACATGCACACGCACACGCAAACGCACACGCACACGCACACGCACACCCACACCCACACCCACACCCACACGCACACGCACACGCACACGCACACGCAGACGCACGCGCACGCGCACGCGCACGAGCACGCGCACGCACGCAGGCGCACACACGCACGCAGGCGCACACACGCACGCACGCACGCACGCACGCACGCACGCACACACACGCACACACGCACACACGCCCACACGCGCACCCATGCAGGCAGGCGCGCACGCACACGCACACGCACACGCGCACGCGCACGCACACGCACACACACACTCACACAAACACACACACACACAAACACACACAGAGATACGCTGAGACATACGGGGACGCAGAGAGACACACAGAGACGCACACAGACACCCAGACATGCAGGCAGATAGACAGAGAGACAGGCAGACAGACAGACACTTCATGACGCTTGTGAAAAAAAGAGTCCCGGTTGCGTGTGTGTGTGTGTGTGACTGGCGGATCGGCAGGTGGCTGTGGTAAGGGGCCTTCGCCATATGACATGATGTGCCTGGGCAGCACGTTGCGTCAGCCACTGCCCTTGAAGCAACATCCAAGCATTATGGAGGGTATGCATATGTATGCATATGTCTTGCTACTGTACGTATGTGCATGTGTGTGTAAAATACAGTGTGCTCACTTACTCATTTATTAGATTAGTTGCTCATGTAATTGTTTTTGGGTGTGGGTCAAAAATACGTACCCCCCAAATGGAACCCTGGTGAATGGAAACATGGACTAAATTATGCTGTCCCCTGGTGGTTTACTTTTGACGCACACCCATTTTTTCCTGTTCGCATGGTTGCTTTGTTTGCTTGTTGGCTTGCTTGTTTGTTTTCGGTGTTTGTTTGCTTGTTTGTTGATTTTTTTTGGTTTGTTTGCTTGTTTTCTTGTCGGCGCTTTGTTGACTTGTAATCTTCGGATGCTTTGCAGGCGCATCGGGATTTTCAATGCGATTGATCAGCACTCTGAACCATGAGCTTGCGAACCTTGCTTGCTATGGGTATCACTGGAGCACTTGCCAGCCGAGGTCGTCCTTTTTTGGCTACTGAGACCCCGTATTGCATGCGCGCATTGGTCAAGCCTGGTCGAAATCGTCGCCCCCTTTTTGAGCCCTTGGGGCTTGGGTGGGCCTAGTGGCCTGCGTTGCGGGATCGCCCGATTTGCGCGGGCCTTGTACAAGCGATTCGCGCGCTGGGATTGCAATGGCTCGCTTGTCGTAAGGAGTTACGTGTCACCGCGGTTTAGGGACGCCTCCAGAGCTTTGTGACGCTCTTTTGGGCCATAGGGTCGGATTTTAGATGGCAGAACCCGAAGGAGACGTTGCGAAGCTGCCTTCGCATGCACGGGTGGCTTTTGCTGTTATTGCAAGGGCTGTATAGGGCCGCGCCCCTCACCGGAGCGAAGGAGAAAAGCCTCAAGAGTTGCTGAAGGCCCAGGTGAGGAGCGCGTGATCGCGCGGACGTGGTCAAGCCTAATGCGTGGAGAAAAGGGGAAATGCCCGGCTTAGGGGATCTAATGTTGACCACAGATTGATAAACCGGTTCCCCCCACTGAAAGGCAACACCCCCTATCAATCATCCAGGGGGTTTATTGATCCGGGATTCACACTAGCAAGTTTCCCTAAGGATCCATGATCAGATAGGCGTTGGTTTATCAGGACGGGAGTATGCAGATGGGGTGGGGGCAAGCTGCAAGCTCTGTGTACGGCCGGTAGCTACTTGACGGTTTTCGCGCTTGAAGCAAACGGCTCAAAGGGAATGGGCCATCCGTAGTTGGACGTCAGCCTCAGCACAGCTGTTCCAGATCAGCCCAAGGGATCAAAACCGAAGCTGTGCCAAAGCCAACATCTCAACATACCGTTTGCAACGACCCCATCAGGTTGCTCAAGGCTATGATGCGCCTTTGTTTCTCAACATGGGAATGGACCTGAAAGGGTACACTTCCTTTGCTTCAATGGGGTTCCAAGTTTAGTTCACAATGCCTATCTCCTGTGCTTGAACCGAAGGGCTGGTGAGAAGACTTCGCGCGTTTCTTTGGGCATGTCCGCGGCACGGTCGCGGTCTCGCTCGCGGCGACTTGTCGGGTTGGCTCGCCTTGGCGGGGTAAGGCTTGCTGTGCTTCAGACCCTGAGCCCAACCCAAGCGACACCAACAAGACTTGCTGGTGCTCAGTAGGGGTGAGGGAATGAACCTGGAGATTCCCTTAAAGGAAACCATCAGGGATGGTTTTTCTCGGGGTCAATCCATTTCTCATTCCCCACTGACAAGAGTTTGCTCTAAGGTGGCCCACCGCCACCTGGACATGGGGCATGTAATCGCTACTTCGCCTAGGGGAGGTGAAGGGTATATGTTCCAGTGGAGCTGGGCTTTCAAGACGGACGCTCCTTGTTTTACAGCTCCTTCAGCAAATCGGAATGCGGTTCAGGGACCCTGCGGCGGTTCTCCAAGACTTGCAAGTGCCCTTTTTTTTACCTCGCCCTCTCGAAGAAAAAAAAAAAAAAAAAAAAAAAAAAAAAAACGCCACAACTCCAATCATTACACTTGGGTTTTGGGCGGCATCTTTTGGGTGATGTGTGTGTCTCTGTGTTTCTGTGTGTTTGTGTGTCAGCGTCTCGGCGTCTCTGCGTGTCTCGTTGTCGCCGTTTTGTTTTTTGTGTCTGTGTGTTTGTGCGTTTGCGTGTCTGTGTGTCTGTGTGTCTGTGTGTCTGTGTGTCTGTGTGTCTGTGTGTCTGTGTGTCTGTGTGTCTGTGTGTCTGTGTGTCTGTGTTTCTGTGTGTCTGTGTGTCTGTGTTTCTGTGTTTGTGTGTTTGTGTGTTTGTGTGTGTGTGTGCGACTGCTTCAACGGATTGTCCAACGTGGAACTGCCAGCGCCGAGCGGCCCAACTCAGGTCGCGCAGCCGGAAGAAGTCAGTGCATCTTGTCCGAGCGAGATGTTTGGACGGCAAGAATGGGGCGGGGTGAAGCCCTAAACCCCAAGTCAGAACCATACCAGCCGCCGGGTTTTAACCACTGCTTCCCATGTCCAAAAATCCCAAGCGCTGTCCAAAAGCGGTTGAGACGGTGCCGGGCCCCTTTTTAGGTTAGCAATACATGGGGCCCACTGGTTTAGATGGAATGCCCCATCTACCAGGGCCATCTATTTTATCAAAAGGGTACCTGTGGTCATAGCTTTTGTTGACCACTAGTGATGTTTGTGGGTTACCAGCTGGAACCTAAAGTTGCCACGTGCAGTTGTAACAGAACTGGTTTTTGTTTGGTTACCCCCTGGATTGGAGCAACTTTGGCCGGGCTGGGCTGTTCAAACGCAATGGAAGTGGCTTCCCAAGGGGTCAGCGAAGCCTCCATCCTGGACATCTCCCGAAACGGGTGGTGCGTTTTAAGGGTGCCCTTTTTGGGTGGGTTCTGCGGGGGAACCAAAGGACAACCACCAGTTTTGGGGGGAACCCGACAAAAATGGCGCTCAAATGGAATTGGGGAGGGGGCCACCAAATTCCGAGTTGAAGGTCCTATTTCAGTTCCATTTTCCCTCGGAAGGATTTGGCAGATGGAGTTGCAAGCTTCTTTCATGGGGAGTGCCGTAGGTGTGTGTGTCCTGTTTGGTTGTTTTGGCAGAAGCATAAATGGCCCTGGTTTATTTGGTTGAATCATCTACCAGGGCCATCTATTTCCTTAAAAAGGACACCTATGCAAAGTGCCGCTATGCAGGTAGCCTCCCCAAGCCTTTCCGGAGTGCTGGCATGGGATGCCTTTCTTGGGGCAAAGTCCGAGTCCGGCGGAGACGTGGAAGCATAGGTGTCCTTTTTGGGTGATTTGGTTTGAAAATAGAGGGCCCTGGTTTACGTGGTGGTTCAATCAACTACCAGGGAAATCCAGCTATTTTCCCAAAAGGGACACCTATGCATGGAAGGTTTCCCACTTGTCCTCGATATTCACATGACGACCCGAATCAATGAGCATGTGCGCAAACGCGGCTGGTGCGAAATGGCCCAGTTTTGTGGTTGCCCTGGCTTTTGGTTCCTAGGCCGTTGGAGCGGGTCGGTGTCCACACGGTACTCTCAGCAATAGTTACACGCATGTTTCTGTTTGGCAAGGCTGACCTTTGATTAAGCTGGAGAGGAAGTACAGTATGCATTGCGACAGGGGTCAGTTGATTGTCCTTTGAGAAAATCTTGTCAGCCAGGTTGCCAACCAGGGAGCGAGGCCGAAACCATGGAAAGCACGTTGGCGTAACACAGAATCAAATGCGAGCATTGCGGGGAAGGGGACAGACCCAACAATGAGCTGTCCATAGCAATTCGTGTATTTGTTTTCGCTTCTCAACTTGGAAGGAGGACTCCCCACCATTCACACCCTCCAGTTCTAGAAAACAGTTCGGAGGTGGCTTTTGTGGATCCCCTGTCGAATGTTAAAAGGGTACTAAAAGATCGCACGGAAAAAAAAGGACCAACGGAGGCAAGAACTGTTGCGAAATCTGCAAGAGGGGCGGCACCCAAAGCGTTTCTGACTTCGTGAGTTTCTGGACTTTAAATCAACTGTTTGGGTTTGGACCATTGTGGTAAAAACCAAGTTTGGGGAGAGCTTTTTGGGGCCACTTACTCAAGCGAGATTTTCTCGCCCAGCGCCTGGCCGAGGTCCGGCGTCGCCCGCAGCGCCGGCCGCGAGACCCGGGAGGGCCGCGAGGGCCGGGAGGGCCGGGAGGGCCGAGACCGGCGGCGGCGGCGCCGGGACACGCGGGAGGGCCGCGAGCGGCGCAAGAGGCGGAGCCGAGGAGGCGGAGGGGGCGAAGGGGTGGGGTCAGAGAAACCAAGAAGCAGGGATTGCGGGGGGAAGCAACAACATGTGGGCCTTTTTGGTTTGGTTGTTTTCCGGTCAATACTTTGGCATGGCTTTTTTTGTTTTACAGGGAATCCTCAGACATCTCCGCTTCCCACATAATGGGCCTCTTGGCGAGTGCAGGGATAGAACAGGGTCGGTTGCCACCCTTGCTCACACATCTGCTGGGTGCTTTTGCTTTGTTGGCTGTCAGGCATTGCGTCGGTATTCCTCATCCCGTTTCTTCCGAGCCTGCGCCGTTTCTCCGGGTGTGTTTGTCTCTGTCAAGGGCACCCTTTGTTTTTGGCCAAGGGGAGTACGCGTGCACTTGTTGTTGCCGTTTTGGGGCCTGATCCCCCCGCAAGAAGCCAGCTGCGCCCAATAAGCCGGCCCCGTGCGAACTTGAGTGAGTGTCAAGGGGAGCCAAAAGGAAAATCGCAGCCTTTGGCGTAATGATCTCCACGGCCGTAGGGGCTCAAGGATAGCCCTGCCAATCGGCCCCATGGCTGGTGTGGAACAGGGCTGCTCGGATGGGCTGGCCCCAGGTTTTTGGGGCTCAGCTCATGTCAGGTACTCTTGACTTGGTGGCTTGGATTGGCTGGATTGAACCCCTGGTGCTTGTAAAGGGTGAACGCTTTCTAACCTCCAAACCACAAATCAGAAACTCCAATTTGAGGGGGGCTCAGCATGTTATTTTCTTGTTTTATGCCAGTTTCACCAAAAGAGCAAACTCGCCGTGATGTAGGTGCTTCACTTGCGCATTCCTTATTTCGGCTACAATCAGGTGTGCAGAGGTTCTTCCCGGTGTTGGTTGCACATTGCAGATGGGGCCTCTAGAACGAAACGAGCTTCCTGAAGGAGGGGCATGCTCAAAATAGGACAGATGGACACAAATTCAACGGGCATGCAAGTACTCCTGCGGGTGAACTCTGTGCGTGTACGGCTGTGTGTGGGAGACCGTTTGTCAGTTTGTCTCTTTGTTTGTGTGTTTATCTATTTATGTTCCGTGCTTCCTTTCTGTCCTTCTTCTCTTTTTCTTTCTTTCTTTCTTTCTTTCTTTTTTTTTCTGTTTGTCTGTCTGTCTGTCTGTCTTTCTTTCTTTCAGGCCCTAGTTGTACGTAGACCCAGCCGCCAAACACTTCTTTGAACACGCCGGCAGCAGCGGAGAGGCTTTCAATTCATCCAATCAGTCACTCACTCACTCAGTCAGCCAATCAGTCAGTCAGCCAGTCAGTCAGTCAGTCAGTCAGTCAATCAGTTAGTCAATCGATCCATCAAATGCTTTTGTTTGTGTGTTAGAGTGTTTGTTTGATTGATGGGTTGGTTGGTTGGTTGGTTGGTTGATTGATTGATTGATTGATTGACTGACTGATTGATTCATTGTTTGTTTGGTTCATTAATTGATTGATTGATTGATTGATTGATTGATTGATTGATTGATTGATTGATTGATTGATTGATTGATTGATTGATTGATTTGATTGATTGATTGATTGATTGATTGATTGATTGATTGATTGATTGACTGACTGACTGACTGACTGACTGATTGATTGATTGATTGATTGTATTTGTTGGTTGTTGTTTGATTGGTGTGTTTGTTCGTTTGTGTGCGTTTGTGTGCGTTTGTGTGCGTTTGTGTTTGGATGTGATTGTGCTTGCGTGTGCCTGTGTTTGCGGTTGATAGTGTGTTTGTGCTTGTGTTGGTGTGTTGGTGTTTCTGTTTTCTGCTTTTGTGTGCTTGTGCCACTGTGCGTGTGTGTGTGTGTGTGTGTGTGTGTCTTACAAGCGCTTGTGCTTGTGCGTGCGCTTGCGTGTCTAAGTATGTGCATATGTGCTTGTCACGTCTCGGGGTCTGTCTGGCACGGTTTTCGCTAGAGCGAAACCAGGGGCCAAGCTCACAGTTTCCGAGGTTCCGAGGATGGGCCCGGTTCCCGGCGCAGCGACATGGCGAGCGCCGTGTTCCGTTTTCGGAACACGCTGCAGATGTCTTTGGACTGCTAGGTGAAGTGTTTTTTGCCCTGACAGCGGGGGCGGGAAGTTGATTGACCTGAGCGGCGCTCCAGATCTCCCTTCCAAAGAGCGAAGACGCCCCCCGACAAAACACACCCAACACGGGCTACAGTTTTTGGGGTCAACAAGGTGAAACCCTTCACTTCTCCCAAACGCTTGCGTTTTGTCCATCACGAGGCTCCTTCAGCCTTGCGAGCCGGTCACCGGCGCTTGCCTTCCTAGCGGGTGGGGGCCCTGTGACCGGGGCCCGGGGCCTGGGGCGATGTGAACTCGGTGTCGCCGCCAAAAACAAAAAAACGGTTTTTAGGTTTTAGGGGAGGCGGGAGTTATCGGGGAGGCGGGAGGCGAAGTACGAAACAGAACCACAGATGTGACCCGAGATTGGGGCCCTTTGAGGTTTAGGCGCACCCTTGACAAAGAAGTTGACAGCGAAAGTCAGCATGGATGGGTTCAAAGGGAGGCCACTGGTTCCATGCACCAAAGGACAATCATGTGTGTAGCATCATGAAATTTGTTTTCTGGAACCGATTGAGCCCCATTTAAGGTCACCCAAGTCTAGCCACACACCTATTTCAGACAGATACAGCTCTCCAGTTCTGTCTGCAGTCGGTGTCGTTGGGCCGATTAAGTCGTCGGCAAACGGTCCATTTCGGTAGCAGAACGCCAGGTGAATCAGAGATTTTGTCTGCCACGGGTTGTTTTGCCAGCCGTCTAGGTAGAGTTCAGACTGGGGCAGTTACTCCCCCAGTTATTCCTCACCGTTTGCCCACGTTGTCACATTACCACGGAACTCACCAACAGATGCCTTCAGAGAAGAACGGTCTCGCCCCCCCCGCAGGAGCTTCCTGAAATGTTGACCCTTGATAAATATACCATTGCGGCCGCGATAGGCGACTGCGCCGGATGTCACGCTTTCCCGTCGTAAATATACCCCCAGATCAGGGAATTCCTTCAAAAGAGGGAGACGTTACTAGATAGGTACCCGTGCGGCATCCTTGGGAGATGCCTGGTGTTGAGCTCCCTGCAAACCAAAGTCGCATTGTGTTGAAGGTAAAGGGTTTCTATTTTGGGTCCTTCCAGAAGGAAGCTTCCCTTTAAAATTAAGTGCCGAAACAAAGGTGCGCTTGTTTTCCTGTGGCAGCTGGAGATCTGATCTCTCCCAGAAGATCCATTTGCTTGAAAGTATTGTTTATTTCACATCGTTGGTGATAAAGGGAATGCATCACTACTGAAATATGGTTTTCCAGGGGGCTTAAGCAAATGGAAGCAAAAGCACTGAAAAGACAAAGCCCTGGTGAAACCATGGCGCCCAGCCGCTCGGTTTTTGTCCGCAGGAAGCCCCGATGGTTGCGAAGCATCTCGGCAGTGGTGATTTGGTTGCCAAGCTGAAGCTAACATGGGTATAGGCCCAAGTAGGGGTACCCCGAAAAAGTAGCGGGTGATTCTCTTAGAGCCAGTTTCAGCCAAAATGAACAGGGTACCTCAAAAGACACCCAAACGTTTGCCATTTTGCAGTTCCTGCGTTTTCCCCTTTTTTAGCCAGGACGCCTCAATCTGACCAAGGTTTGTCGACGTCACGTGGGGTACCTCCCCCCAAAGATGAAGCCAGGTACTTTGAAAGATGGCCATATCATCTTGCTGTTTCGATAGGCAGGGACTGAGAAATGGGGTAGCCCCCGCAACCATCCAACTTTTGGTTTTGGGGAAAAGTCCATCCAAAGCCGGTTCATTCACACCCGGACTCGAAGGGTCGTTCCGACTGAGCACCAGCAAGTCATTTCTATTGCATCGGATCCGCTGATCCGCTGGGCTTGCAGCCGATGGTAGGCCTTTAAGCCTTCAGCTTGCCACCTTGGAACACTTCCCCGTGCTCAGCAAACTCTTCATCGCTATTTGGCTGTGGGTCAAAACCAATGGGATCCCATTTTGGGGTAGGTGCACCAACCATTTTAGCCTATTTTAGTGGGGATTGAGATGTTCACTGGGGGTACGGGCTTTTGACCCATGGCCATTTGGCAGCGGATCTTTGGACTTGAGCTGTTTGGTTGAAACAGGTCGGATTTTCCATTGGACCCACAAGTTGTTTCCACTTTCTTGCAGGGAGGTCAACGGCGACCAAGGTGTATGTTCGGTCATGTTCCCACAGCAAAAGGGATGGTTTTTGTTTTTGGTTTAGTGTCTTTTGTTCGAGACCCCCTCTTGAAAAGACCAAGTTTACTCATGAGTCTATCAGGCTAACCTGCTTGGTTTCCGAGGATCCTCGCTAGTGAGACGGATGTCTGACTTCGATATCGCCCCTGACAAGCTTGACTGGCAGCGAATCCGACTGCGGGAAGAGCGACCCTGGGACGAAATCAGAAGGGCTCGGCACTTGTTCCCTGGTCCACTTTTAAGGTGATCCAAAAGGATGGTGGTCAAGCAACAGTGGTTGAATGATGCTTGAATAAGTGGGCCCACCCCTGGAAGTTCATAGACCTTGTAATTCAAAACGCGAAACAAAAGAGGATCTGTCGTGAAACCCAGTTTTCCAGACATACGGCCTGCAACACCGGGTTTGATTTGCAAACCAGGTTGTGTATTTCAGAACCCCGTACAAAGCCCGTAATTAACCCGTACGAACCAGTAATCTAAAGTCACAGTGTGCGAAACCAGGTTTTCAAGGTCCCCCAGCAGTGCCCTTTTACATTTTTTGGGGGGTTCCCCTACTAAAATAAACTACAGAAAAAAAGAAAGAAACAACAAACGGGTACCCTTATTCTGACCTCTCTACTGGAGGACATAGTTTTGGATTCCAAAACCAGCACATTTGCCACCTCCCTTTTCCGGGCTTTCGATGTAGAAGGGAGGTTTCTGAATGTCAAGCAGCCTCCGGCTTGCGATCCAAGGACGGGTGGAAGCCAACATCAAGCAGATCCTGGCAAAAAGGCGCGGGCGGATGACTTGTGACATGTAGAGTTTAACTTCCTGGTGGGTATGGGTCAAACATGAAAAACCACCAGGATATGGACAGCAGCTAGGGTGGACTTAGGATACATTTTATATTTTACCAGTGACTCAAAGTAAATCAAACAATAGAATATGCATTCTAAAACTGGAACCAACTCTAATTAGTCATGGCAGGTTTTAGTTTTATGTTCGACCCACAGCCTGGCGATGCCGCTGGGGCTAAAGTCTCAAAAGGCTTCAAATGAAGGGTCCCGAGTTGGCCGGGTTCGACGCTTAGGACCACGGTGCCTATGTGGGTGGACTCCCTGCGATCGACAGTCAGGAGGAGGTTCGAAGCCGAAGTTGAGTTGGCCATGGGTTGCATAACCTATGGCGATCCCATTTTGGGGTGGATGAACATCCATTTGCCACCTATTTTAATATTCACCAGGGGCACGGGGTTTTGACCCACAGCCAGTTGTTTTCACTGGGGCCCTAAAGTGAACATGTTGAGGGGTTCTCAAGAGTACTTGTTGGGGGTGGTGTCCCGAAGGACGGGATTTGTGGGGGGATGCACGGGGTACCTTCCCAGGGAAATCGTAAAGGCAGAGATTCATCTTCCTGGCGTGGGCTTTAGACACATCTTAAAGCCGATTTGGAATTGAGCTTCCGCTCAGTGTGATGTTTGAAGGGGGGGTCCTTGAGAATCCAGGTTCTTCCATTTGCTTACGATTTGTTTTCCCTTGTTGATTTTACAGGGAACTTATCACTGTTGGAAAAAAGTCTATTTTTCCAAGGGGTGAAGAATCAAATAGAGGTTTGTACGATTCAATGGAATCCCTTCAAGACATCCCAGCTGTGGTGGGTTTTGCTGAGTTTCAGGCGCAAGAGGTCCAATGCGCGGCACATGGCGGTGATCAGGCGTGGTTCATGTGCCGTGGCGTTCTTTTCCTTTCTCAGTGTGTTATAACGGTTGGCTTAGATGTTTGTGGGTTGAAGTCTATAAGGTTAGGGAGTTTTGGGGCTATGGTTTTAGAATCATGTATAGTTCTTGCGCGCTTTTCTCTGTCCCTTTTTCCTTCCTGAGTGACAGCTTCGTGAAGTCCTGGGTTTCGGAACTTCCCCTATTTCTCCTGAAGATGATGTTCGGGGGTTTGTTTGAGAACTGCTTGGGCTTGGTGTTTGGGGATGGGCTTTTTGGGGAACCATATGTCGTGGCTGGCTTTGAGTCTTAAGTATTGATCAGATTCACCAAGGCGGTCCAACAACGACCGATCTGGAGAAGTCACAGAACCCACAGGATAACCCTAGGTGAAAGAATGGGCAGACCCTTGAGGTGAAAGGCCAGGCCCCTTTTCGTTTGCGGAACTTGCTCAGAGACACAGGGCTGAGGCTGCTGCATTACACCTGGCTTCAATGGTTTGGCTGAGCTTTTAGACACACGCTTTGGTTTGCTTTTTCGACTCAGGTCATCTTCGGGGCCCAACAAAAAGGAGGAACCGAGTTCTGTTGCTGCTTTACCAAGAGTTGGGAAGTGTGAGCTCTGCTCCTTCCAATCGGCTGGAAGGTCGTGCCTCTCTGGATATGCGAAATTGCGATTTGTCACGGGTTTGCGACTGACATTTTCACCTATGATGATTTGGTTCTGATCTTGAAGGGGGGGGGGGGCGGGAGGGGCGCCTCATTCAGGCCATACAGGGGTCTTTGGTTGGTTTCCTTTGGGTTTGAGGCAGCCACCTCAAAAGGGGTCCGAAATCCTTTTCACGAGGGCTGGGCCCACCCCCGTTTGCCTCACAGGGTCCGGGATTTGCCGACCCTCCATGGCAACCTCATGCAGGATCAGACGGCGTGGGGGGTCTCCAAGAGCAAACAAAGGAGTGCAAGGACGAGCACTTTGGGGATTCCTCCAGCGCTGCAACTTGGACTTTCCATTCCGGATGGAACATGCTGATCAAGGGGGCTTGGGTTTCCAATGCTTGTCTTGTCTTGGCTTGGCTTGGCAAGCCATTGTCAGGAGCACTGGCCCGCGAGCCCTGGAGCACCACGAAAGCCCTTCGTGAGGAGTGTGATCCAGACTCCTGAAGGACCATGGAAGCGGCAGTAGACAGCCCCAAGCTTTCGAAGGCGGACGGTATGAACAGACATTTATGCCCATAGGTGGTCCTTTTTGGTTGGTTTTGGTCGGAAAATAGAGGGCGATTCCTGGTTTGCCTGGTGGTTTAATCATCTACCAGGGCCATCTATTTCCCTCAAAAGGACGCCTATGTTTATGCCTCTAAGTGGCCATTTCGGACCCCTTGGTGGCTGGCTGGCTTTTCATAATTGAGCCATGTTAATGTCTGGGTGAATGCTCACAGGCACTCATGTTCATACATTTCGCCTTCGAACGCTAGAGATCTTGGGCTGGTCTTGGCGGCAGCTCTACTCAGTGACGCTGAAAGCCACTGATTCGAAGTGGTTTGTGCTCCTGAATGTTTCGGCGGTGAGTTTGTTCTTTGGGAAGGGGTGGGCAAGAGCTCACATGGCCATGGGTCAAAGCCAATGGTACCATTTTGGGGTAGGCGCACCACCCATTTTAGTCTCTTGTGGATATTGGGATGTTCACCGGCGGGGGTACGATTTGGATTTTGACCCATGGCCACATGGCAGTCGAACCCAGCAGGTTTTTCTGTCAAGGTGTCTTGTAGGCCTTTCTCATTGCCGAACCGCGCGTGGCAGGACCTACCACGCCAACCAAAGTCAGTTCGCCACCGAGCAAAGTCAACTCTTGTGAAGGCCTGTGTGCAACGCCAGCTATTGGGATGTTTTGTTCAAAGGGCTTGAGATTGACATGGGGGTTGATCCAATGTCCTTATACATGGGGTGACCAGCAGGGAATCCGCCCAAAAAAAGATGATATTCCCCTCTTAATGGGAAAACATACCCATGGTCATTTGGTGGCCGAATAGAAAAACTATCGATCAACCCCCACATCAGTAAATGGAGCCTTTTTGGACACTCGCTCCGGTTGTCGGCGGGGAAGTCGTCCTTGGGGCTTTCTTCGCACTGAAAGTGAATTCGCAAGGCGCAGCCTTGCTTGTCCAACGGATTTGTGTAAGTCACCCCATGTCCCCCGTTTCCAAGTCCAAATGAATCATCATGAAACCCAACAAGGGGTAAAGCGGGATGCCTCTCAGAATCATGCTTGTTGGGGTTTCAATAACTTGGTGGCTCCCAGCCATCCCCTTAGCTTTTTAGCCTTTTAGTGTTTAGTGGTAGTTTCCATTTAACCCACTAAAAAACAATCTTTTAGCGGGGGATCTGAGGGCAGCCCAGATAAGAAACCCTGTTAATGATAGGCATTGACGAGCTTGAGCACCTGCTTACAGCAGGAAAGCCAAATGGGAAGCCGCCGCCCCATACCTGACAGCTGACTTGGGGCTTCTCCACCTGTCTTTACACCAGTATACAATTAGACACATGTGGCCATGGGTCAAAATCCCGCACCCCCGCCAGTGAACATCCCAATCCCCACTAAAATAGACTAAAATGGGTTGTGCACCTACCCTAAGATGGTACCATTGGTTTTGACCCACAGCCCTTTTTATAAATATATATATATATACATATTCATCGATACATATACATATATTCATGCATGCATACGGTCCCTGTCCACGTATTTTGCAACCTGCCTTACTTCCCAAGAGCCGACTGGTTTTTACAAACCACAAAGCAGAGAATACTGTCGAAAACCTCTAAAGCATAGCCTTAAAACCTCTACACGAGCTTTGTTTTTTCCCCACTTGCCCAAAGCAGACCTTTTTTCCCACCTTTTGGTTTCCCTTGCTTGGTACCCCCATTTCTTGTCCACTGGCGTTACGCCTCGGCCAGTCCAGTGGCTCCTTTTTTGTCACCCCAAACGGTGATCGCCTTTTGATTTCTGGGTCCTTTGGCGGGTCAGATTTTAGAGACGTTGCGAAGCTGCCTTCGCATGCGCGGGGTGGCTTTTGCTGTTGTTGCAAGGGCTGTCTGCTTGTCACAAAGGCAAACGAAAACGCCTGCACCCGGTCCGGTGGCTTCTTTTCAGTCACCCCAACAGTTTGTGTGACGTTTTTGTGTCTGGGTCCCAAAGGGGGGACTGTGAGCTTTGGCCCCCGTCGCCAGAAAACCGGCGGGGGCACCGGGTGGGGCCGGTGCGCAGGCCACGCGGGCACCTGGCCGGGCGCGGCGAAGCCCAGCACCGCGCGGACTCCGCGCCCCGGAGGCGGAGAGTGGGCGGGCGGGTTCGGGCGGGCGGGTGGGTGGTATCTGGGGGTTGGTCAGGTGATGGCCCCGGATTAAGACACCCTATTTACAGGGGGGGGGAGGTTTTATTAACAGGGGGGGGTTCAGGTTTGAGTGGGGGGACACCCCAGGTGATTAACAGGGTGTTGTATTAACAGATATTAACAGGGGGGGGTTCAGGTTTTAGCCAGGTTATTGGGGGGTTTTATTAACAGTTGTTTTTCTTCTGGTTGTAGTGGGGTTGAGATCACTTTGGAGGGGCCAAACCCACCACCAGAATAATAAACTGGGGTTGATTAATAATTAATATGGGGTCAAAAGAGATGTTGACCCCTCACTAATTGACCCCTGCTGATTCATATTGGGGTGGTTTTGGTCCCTCCAACAGTGGTTTGAATCCCCACTAAAGCAAGGGACACCCCATATTAGTCATGAATTCGGGTCAACGTTAAGCTTCCCAATATTCGCCTAGCAACCCCCCTTCCCATTTCTATAAGAATGAGGACCTGACAAGGCCTATGTATTAGCCTGAATTGGTGGCTATGGTCGGTGGTTTGGATTCGGATTCCCCCCCCCCCCGGTTCTTGTACAGGAAAATGCGAAACTACCCCCCAACCTCCAAATCACCAATCCAAACCACAAATTTGTGCTGAGTTGAAGAAGAATTGGTGTATTGGAACCCCACGAGTGGCTTCGGTGTTCCTCTTGGTCTCCCTGAACCAATCCCACAATAGGGTATCAAAAAACAGACGCACTCGAATGACATCCTGGAAGCCTTAAGGGCACTCCTAATTATTGACGGGGGGGGGCTCATTTAGCAGTTAACATTAACATGGTTCTACTGACTCACAAATTGCCCCATAGTTTCGTTTCTCTTTGTGGGACAAATCGACTTCGGGGGCACCCGCGGAAAGATTTGAGCAAGCCAACAACGAAACCATCGATGCGTGCTTAGCCCACCCAAAATTTCATTACATAGTTCAATTAACCAACAAACGGTGTTTGGATAGTAAGTAGCCAAACATGGATAGCCCAAATTTCTGAGCTGACCCATTTCCGGCCCTCGCGCGTTTCGTTTTTG
>CAUJNA010003331.1:351548-504048 GCA_963377175.1 Effrenium voratum
GGAAGTGCACAGATCCCTGTAGAAAGACTACTTTCCTCTTGGAAAGGGCCTTTTTGCACTTCCATGTTAGTTGGCCGTGATGGTCCTTGGGGGTTACCCTATCTCAGGTGTTGGACTTCTAGAAGGACCGAAAGCACCCGCACCTAAGTAACGAGGGGGGGGGTCTCAAAACGTGACCCTGAAATGCTTAAACTGGCCCTCCAGTTTCCCTTTCAAGCAACCCCAGCAGAAACGAACACACCCCTTCGGCACCTGAAGCTGGCTTCCCTTTGCACGTCGACTCAATGGTGCCCCTTTAGGACGCAAAAAACGAGGACTTGGAGCGAGCTCAATGAATTTCACAAACCTACAGCCATCCCAGAGTTCATGCAGATGATACAAGTCAACCTGGCTATGGACCTGAATAGGGAGCCACCTCAAAAGGGGTTGCATGACCCCCCGCCCGCCCACCAAAGGGTCGCTCATTCAAATTCATGCCCATGCCAATGAGCCTCAATGAATGAGCAAGGAGACTCTGCGAGTTACCATGTGTTGTGTGGTTGGTTTGCCTGCATTGCACTTAGCATTTTATGATCGTTGGCTATCAACTTGGGCTGGGTTTGTTCGAGCGCGCAGCAGCTTAAAGCTTGGCTTTTAGCGGAGTAACTCCACGGCATCACCAGAGAGGTATGACCCTGCCAAAGTTCCCTCGCACCCTGAGCCTGTACCAACGTATAGCTGCATAGCTTTATGTTTGTCCAATCGGCTGAAGCAGGCGAACCACTTGCGGGCTCAAGCGCATAATTCTTGGGCGCTGCGGATATACAAAGCATACAGACTGATTGTCTAAGTGTGAGGCACGTGAAGGGGATTCAGCCCACATCCAAGCGTTCCTCACTTTGAGGGTTGGATTGATTCCCAAGTGAAGCCGCCACATCCAGCCACACAATCTGGTACATTGCGGTGTGGGGATATCAAGGATCTACTTGAAAAGATTTGGGGCCCTCTACTGCACCTGGACCTGGAAATGTGGGGGGGGGGGACCCTTTAAAGCAAGGCCAACTTACACCTTCAAGTGAGACCTCCCAAATCACTCCCAGGGTTGCCTGAGAACCAAATCTGGGCAAAAGAAAATGAGCTTACCCTGAGATTCCCTAATTTCCCCAGATGCGAATCGCGAGTGGATGCCTTCGGGGTTGGAGGTGTGCACCAAAAGGGCCTGAAAGACATGCACCCGCCTGTTTCCGTGGGAGTCCGGGAGTTTATCTTTGATTCTGGGGGGAAAATGCTTTTGTCATTTCCCCTCTTGGTTTTAAAGGGAATCTATCACTACTGGAAAGAGGGACTTAAGCAAATGAAAATGGAAGTTTATGTGATTCTTTGAGAGACCCTTCTTGGGGCTGTTCAATAGGAACAAAGGACACCAGCCCAGGTGGCATCCCCAACAACCCCCGAACCCTTCCAGAACCCAAGACTGGAGCCGCTTCAAACCTGGGACTGAACTTAAGCTCACTTGTTCAAAGCCGACCGTTTGACCTTCTGCTTCGCTTTTGGTGCTTTTTTTTGGTCAGGGGTCTGGAAAGTTTTGTTTTTTTTTGTCCAGGCCCTTTGGGCAAGTGAAGGCAGAAACAACCGAGGTATCTCCTGAGACCTTGGCGGGGTCGCCGGTGCACGAAGAGCACCTGGGCAGAGGGGTTCTACCTAACGGCCTGGGATTCTTGGCACCCATGGCACCCCGAGTTCACACGTCTGGGCCTTGAAATGCCCTTTCGTTGATGCTGGAGGCTGCCAAGGATCGTTAAGGATAAAGGATTGGAGCTAGGGTGGCAGCGGCTCAAGTGTGAAGAACTGCATCGATCACCACCTCCAGGACCCCCTGACTTGGCATTCGGCATGAGCCATTGCAGTTATGTAGTTAGGTTTGTTTGGGACTCTTTTCCTTGGCTGTTTGGGGTCCAACTCCCGAAGAGCAGTCTGTGTCCTCATTCCGGAAGACACCCTGCAGTCCGCCAGCCAGAGGGTCTCTCAATTTTGCCCAGGCCAGTCCACGACGAATCCTCGGAGGAGGGGGAAGAGGCCGGTCGCGCTCAAAGTTTGCGCCCCCAAACTTGTTCGGCCGGGCTTCTCCCAAGCAAAAGCGAAGTCACGCCAAGAGGTGCTTGACCTCCAAAGCACCCAAAGGAGAAATCCTGACAAGAACCAAATCCTCAGAAGAACCTCGAAAGAAGCATTTGGAGCCCGGGGGTTTTCCCGGCCAAGGCTAGGTCCCTTTGCCACATGGGCCATCAGGGGCTCGGGTGTGCGGGAGGCGGACTTACTGGAGGAGGACCTGCCCTCTGAGAGTGGCTTTGGCGGCGCTTTTCTTCTTCTTTTTTCTGAATGGGATCCCTTGGCGTCCTTTCCTGGTTGGTTGGGTTGGGTTGGTTGGTGGGTTTGTTTGTTTTTGCGTTGTTTATGACCTGTTCCGTCAACTGTGTGCTTGTTTTAGTTGCAGGGGTGATGTTGTGGGCAACGCCAAACTCTGCATGTGCTGAGTATTGACTAGAATCATGTGTTCCCCTCCTGGTTATGAAGCTTGACTTTTCCACAATAATATTATATACAATGTTGCCACCGGCGCTATTCAGCACCCAGCAAGGCCCACTGTCCTTCGTTTCGACTGATTTTCCGTTGGCCAGCAACAATCAAGCAGAGCACGAGCAAAGAAACATGGCTTAGGCAGCCACCAGGAACTCAGCCATGCTTTTCCTTCTGAGCATCAGCCTGCAAGGAAGTCAGCCAATGTTCCCCTTTTGAGATCAGCCCTAAGATGAGGGAGCCCTTGTCCCGCCAAATAGCTTTACTCCATGAATTCTACTTTGGGAAGAATTCCAGTGGCAAACGAAAGGTTTGCCCTTCCTCCACGAACAACATTTGTGGGAGGGTCCCTAAAATTTCATTTTCCTCTTGCAGGGACCCCTGTCAGATGCCATGTTAGTGGAAAGAAGGGCAATGAAACCCCCAAATGAGCAAAAACAAACTGGTTGATTTGGATTTGAAGCCATGTAGTGGGGGGGAGGTTCGGATTTGCTTCTGCCGGTCTGCCAAGCCAGTCAGTGCTACAAGCACTGAGGCAGTCAGATGGCGGCGGACCAAGCGGCGGACTTGGCCTCGGAGCTCGTCGGCCAAGTGAGCCTCTGCCAGCGCCTCAGGCAGGGCGAGGCACGGAAGCATCTGCCAAGAGTGCGGGACAGGGGGCCAACATCTCGAAATAGTCCTTTGAACATGGGTAGGGTCATCCTGCTGGCTACTGTCATCCCCTTGGTTCAGCCCTTCTTTCTGTTTTTTTTCTTTGGCCAGGTTCCCGCTGCTTGGAGGCGACCGGCCTCGAATGCTTGGAGGCTTTTTCCCTTTGCCTGTCACACACCACCCAGA
Source organism: Effrenium voratum (assembly GCA_963377175.1). Taxonomy (NCBI): domain Eukaryota; class Dinophyceae; order Suessiales; family Symbiodiniaceae; genus Effrenium; species Effrenium voratum. The sequence goes on from CAUJNA010003331.1 coordinate 354,942, forward strand.
AGTTGTGAACCAGAAAGAGGGTCCCACATTGAGATTAAACAAACTCAGCTTGAATCGAGCATCCATCTGCCAGCCTCCCTCTTCCGACTTGAGGTGAGTGAGGCCTGAAGCCCCCGACAGCGACCGAAACCGCGCGCTTTCGAAACCGCGCGCTTTCGAAACCGCGCGCTTTCGAAACCGCGCACCCTCATGTAGTGAGGGTTTGTTTGTCTTCCGGCCGGGGCAAAAACACCCTCCGGAGTTCGCGGCTGCGCCTGAATCGGCTGAAGGCACAGGCATGGGTTTTTCCTATCAGCTTGGGGGATTCCATTGGCTTTTCGTGACAATGGCGGGCAGGGCAGTGTTGAGGGCCCCTTTCTGAGTCTTTCTAGGGACATGGAGGCTGGCAACTTTGAGGTGCAGGCCTGTCCTGTTCGCCTTTGACCCGTGCTCCGGGGGCCCACCCGGGCGGAAGTCTTAAAGCAGCTCAGCAATGCTCATACTCATACAACATGAGTCTGCGGTGCTGCGGGCTGCCTTCGAACTGCACTGGGTGCTGAAGAACTCGGATTCGTTTGAACATCCCTCCCTAGAACATGGGATTGGGGAGGGGCGCAACCTTTCCCCATTGCACAATGGACGGTTGCCTTCAGGTTTTCGAGAATCCCTTCCTTTTTAGCACCCAGTGTAACTCAGCCATCAGAGCCGAAGTGGGCCCCATCAGAATCCGAGCTGGTCCAATTTACAGATCAGCTCTGGTTCCGCAACCAGGGTTGGGCAGGAAGAAGTGCCCGCGCCCTTCATTGGAAGGCGCTCTGAAGAGCACTCTTTCCACACTGAGGGATCAAACGCCAAGTTCTAAAAGTTTCAACTTAAATGCAAATGGTTCAGCAGCGGTTCAATCGTTTTCACATGGCAGGCCCAAACCTGAGATTCTGCTTAGTGGGGTTCGAGCTCAGTTTTGGCATGGCCCTCTTATTGCTGTACAGCATGCGTCAGGTCAGGCAGAAAAGGTGTGAACGCAGCGCGGTTCTGCCGTTCTATGGCCTAGATCTCTGCCGGCCCCGAGCCCGCCTTTTGGGTGAGCTTGTCCCGTGTATGGGGATAACTTGCTGGTGCGATAGGTAGGGGAGGAGAAATGGAATTTCGGAATGAACCCAGCATTCCCAAAGGAAGCCGCCGGTTGGACGGTCTTACGGAAGGGGTCCTTCCGTCCCTTGCATTTCTAGCAGCAAGAGAATGACCCACTCTCTTCATGGGTGTCGTTGGGAAACATTTTACACTTTTGCTTATTGTGGTTTAGTGGTTGGAATCCCTACTTAGCTGCTAAAATTTAAATGCTTGCTCCCCTTGCAACGTCAACCAAGTTTCAGTGGAGGCTCCCGGGTTCCCTTTTCAGGAGGTTCCCCCATGAGCCGCGTCTGCTTTGGTTTTTCGCAGGCCGCCGGAGGAGAAGACGGGACCACGGGCGTCGCCATCGGCGAAGGAGAGGCGCCAGCCGCCGACGCGGCTGGGACGCCCAGGACTCCGCATGAAACCCCGATCTTGACCCCGGATTCATCAGCCCCTGCTTAGTAAGACGGTGTTCCCCTCCGGAAGTGATGAACCCACCAAAACCCGGGAACGAACCCCGTATCAAAGAAACATGTTTTGTTTATTCACCCTGGGCTGACATGCACCAAAAAAAAAAAAACAGGCATGGTTCACCAAAGCACCAACGCGGTCAAACGGTTTCCCACTCGGCAGCTTGGTAGGTCGCAGACGGCGCGAAGTCCGCAAGGGCCGTCGGAGGAGGAGAAAGGCGCTTGGAACTTAGAGGCTTCAGCAGCTAACTGTTGACGAGCATGGCCGATGTGGGTGGTAAGATGGTGATCAAAAGGAAGTGTTCCGTGAAGGCTCCAAAATCAGTGCTTTAGCCAGTCAAGCTTGGTCCTCTTCCTCTTTCCGACGCCCCAGGTCTGACGAGAAGCCCGCCTCAGAGGATGAGTCGGAGAGCGAGTCGGAGGCATTGGAGAGGGGGCGGGGTCTCTATCTCTATCTCTCTCGCTCTCTCTCTCTCTCAAACAGCTGAGTCTCGGGCAGGTCAGTTCGCGTACATACGGTTCATGGACGGAATCCTGCGCCACCTAAGAAACCATGGGAAACCATTGTTTGTTGGTATTTGCAGGGGAGTCATCATACCAGGGTTTCGTAGGTGGTGCAGGATTTCGTCCACCCCGTGGTGCACTTTTGGGCGGTATTCCCTATTTTTTTGAAAGGGCATTCACAGGGAAACGACCCGTTTGTGGGGTATTCCCCCATTCTGAGACAGACCAGTATGGACCGGAAGAATCGCACATTGTGACAATATTAGGTTGGTGCCAAAAGCTAAGGCTTAGACTTGCCCACAGGTCCTTTGTTTTTTAGAATGTGACTCGGACACCTTAATTCCAACAGTTGGAATTAAGAAGTGATCCTCTCATATCACCAAATTCATGTGAGGATGTACATCACAAATTATCATTTGGTGATTTTCGCCCCCTACCAGATTGGTTTCGTGTCCGATCCGTGACTCCCAGCTGGATCTAGTAGGTGGGCCCAACAAACTGGTCAATCAAAATCAACCAATTTGATCCGGGGTCCCCATTTAGGCACGCCTGAAAGAGACCTCAGGCTTACAGCTCATGGTCACCCCAGATTTTCAGGCCTTCAAAGTGAGAAGCTGCGGGTCTTCTTGGCAGCTCCGCAGCCCACGGATTGTGGCGGAGCGCAGCCAGAGCTGATCCTTCCGCGTCCTAGCCCTACATCGAACTTAGCTTAGGATACGCTTTTTACATTTTACCAGTGACTCAAAGTGAAGCAAGCAACAAAGCATACATTCTGTAGCTGGGCCTAACTCGAATCACGGCTAGCGTTCCATGCTCACGGTTTCCCATGTTGGTGTTTCTTTTCCGGTGTTCACCGGGAAGAAGTCCACACGTTTTGCAGGGATCCATTTGGCCACACGCACTCTCCAGGCGGGGAGCGAGGCCTCGGAGAAGTCGAAGTCCGCGAAGGAATCCGAGGCCCGGGTGCCGGCCGGTCCGTTGAGTTCTCTCCCAAGGTGGATGTGGTTGTCAAAACCGTTTTGGGATCCCATTTTAGGGGTAGGTGAATTCACCACCCGTTTTAGTTTATTTTAGTGGGGATTGGGATGTTCACTGGGGGTATGGGATTTTTACCCATGGCCAGGCAAGGGTAGCTTAAGAGGACAACTTGTCAGAGGAACGCCCAGCCCTGGCTTTCCCGTGTCGCGTACGCGGAGCTGACCTTGGCCAGGCCTCCTTGCGCCCCATTTGTAACTGCGCCACCAATAGGCAGATGGTCTTGAGGTCATGCCCCATGCGAAGTGGCGAAGGCATGGCAATGAGCCACGCTGGTATCACAGAAAACGCGCTTTTTCGAGTTTGTGGGTTGCAAAGTTCCTTATGCTGATCCAGAACCTCCGCCCCCCCAGTTGGTGGCCCACTTAAGCCATGGCTGGTGTTTGTCTTTCAGGATGGGCAAATGAGCACATGGGTCATGAACAACTTTTGCCACAAACCAGGCAGCAAATGGCCAGTTTGGGTTTGGTTTTCAAGCACCAGCCAGTGGCAGGGTTCGTTCGTTCCAGCAATGATGGAATAGGGAGGGGAGTTCTCAAATGATGCGTTTTCAATTGATGAAAGCAGTCTTCCAAAACCTTTCAGTTGTCAGCTTTGGTCGTGGTCGGGGGGAGGCTATGGATTTTGATTGGGGACAGTCAGTTGCGTCTGAAAAAGACCAACCCCCAACAGCACTCAGGGTTGTTCAGAACGGCAGGCATCCCGAGTTTCCCAATCCCAGGATGCATAGTATGACGCCATTACAAGGGAACCACTACCATTTAGCATAAGGATAAAGCATTGGTTTTTTCAACCACCCGGCCAAACCCAGGGAAAACCAACGACTGAAAAGGGTGGCCCTCGAAACCACCCCCACAACCAAAGCCCCAGGACGGCCAGGAGGGAAACGACGGAGCAGCACCACGCGCCGCCATTGCGGAAGCTGAAGCAGAGGTGGAGGCGCCCGGTTGAACGGGACCTGGCGTACTTAACCCTTGGTCCTAAGGCTCTACTTGGGTGTGTCTTTTTTGCGGGGACCTCTTTTTTGGTGGTTTTAAAAGGCAGGCAAATCCCCCTAAATCGGCTCTGTTTTTTTTTGGGGGGGGGACGGGTCCCCAAAAAATGGACACACTCTGTTTTGATTTGCCTTGCCAAATGAAGTTGTATGGTACTTGATTTTGGATCCAATTCACCAGGACACCTGGGCCCTTGACAACAGGTGGCTCACTCTAGAGAGGGTGCCATTCCACTTGTAACCCTGTTACCCAGCCGCTGAAAGGATGCACCGCGGATGCCTACATATCACACGTGAACTGCGTCACGCCAGATCCACCCGCAACATTGCTTGGCTTATTTTTTGGTTTGCTGTCGATCAGGCATCTCCCCTGCGCATTGCAAGTGATCACGCAATTGTGGCAAATTGCAATAAGCCACAGCACGTGAAAGCCCTTCTAAATCGTAAGGCTGAAATTGTGTAAAGGGTGATGCTGAAGGGTCTACCGCGAACGGAAGAACCTGCAACGCGAAAGGCCGGCGTTTGGAACGCGAAAGGGCTGCAAAAAGCGACAAACTCGCAAAAGGCTACAAAGAGTAGAAGGCAAGTGCTCGAAAACTAGCTTTTCAAGCTGCTTTGCCCCGGCCGCAAGGCGAAAGGCCAGGGAGCCGGGTTTGACATAAATGTAGTGAATGGGGGCGGTTGAGCCCATTTTGGGCTGGTTTTTTGTAGGGATGTCGCCTCCCATGATGGGGTTGGCACCCCCCATCTTCTAAATTGTGAATGAAGGAAAATTGGTCTGGTCAGGAAGGGCCCCATTTTCTAAAATTATAATTTTTTCTGTCTGGATTGGTTGACCCCATTTTCTAAAAGAGCAGCTATTTGGTTGCCAGCTGGTTGAAAGAGAAGCCTTTTCTAAAAGACCCTCAAATGGCATAGAATCGCTTTTATCTCGCATCAAGAAAACACACCATGTACAGAACTACAAATAACTGTTTGCTGTTTGAGGGTCCAGGCCACTACAATCCATCCAGCCTTTTGCTTGCCATCTCGGAATAATCTGAGCCGAGATTCTTGAACCGAATTAGAGATTGATGTCCCCTTCTTTTTCCGCGAGGCTGCCGTTTTCGTTTTTTTCATGGTGAGGTTGGACCCCCATTTTCTTTTATTGGGGGTCGGCCCAGTGCCACATCGGACCGAGGTTGGCCCCCCCCCCATTTTGTAAATCGAGCATATTTTGTTGAAGATGTGAGCATGTTTTGTGAAGATGTGGTCGGCCCGCCGCTTTCTAATGAAAATGGGGTTGGATCCCCCCATTTCCTGCAAAAAATGGGGGTCCAACCCCCCCCCCAACACCAGACTCGTATGCCAGAGGAATAGTCATCCTACCAATAGGGGTGTTCCCTCCAAAAGTGGCGCAAATTCTGACTAGGGGACACGCACCAATCAAACGCGAGCAGGAGTTTTACTTAGATCCGGCTCACTTGCCCAAGGCCGACTTTTTGACCTTCCAGTGTCCCCTTTTTGGTCTCCTTTTTTTAGTCATAATTGGCTCCGAACGGTTGCCTTCCTCCTACAAACGTAGCACCTGTGGGAGGGTATGGAAGTTCAGTTTCCTTAAAGGAGCCCCTGTCAGGTTCCATGTTAGTGGACAAAAGGGCAGGGAACCTTTTATGTTTGGATCCCTAAAACGGCCACTGAGCCGTTCCCATTCAGCATCAGGCCGCTCAGAGCGCCTTCGAGGAAGCTGCAGCGAAGCTTCGGGCGGCCGAGGAGGAGGCGAGCGCCGCGGCGGCGGCGGATGGAGTCGCAAAACCAATCAAAACAACCCCCCCCAGACCTGCACCTGCATTTGCAGGCTTGCGCTGTGAGAGAACCAGCGAACACAGAACGTATCAGCTTCTGATAATTAGGTCCTTTCGACAGAAACATTGTCTTTCAGAAACCCCACAGAAAGTTTCATGTTGGCGAATGAAGCATGCCCAAAAGTTGAGGATTCCGTCATCAGACCATATCATAGACCCCGTTCAAAGCAGCATCTCCAATCATGGACATGTTTAGACGGGTGTCAATCGCCAAATCTCGCCAACGAAGGTCCCACCGGTTCCCATGTTCGACGCGACAACTCAGACCTTCAGTGGTGCCCAGTTTGGTCCTTTTTCGTTTTGAGGCGGTTTGTTCCTTGAAATGGGGTCAGTGTTTTGACCATTTCTGGGAGTCAAAGTGGGAACCTGGGTTGGTTCCCCTTTACCTGCTACTTGATTAGTTACTTTGATGTTGGTGAAGTGGCGCCAGTTGAACATCAGCCATCAAAAAAGACGCGCTCATGAAGGTTTGGGAGCCCATGAGAGCCATGTCAGGCCGACGCGGCTGTTTCCAAGCAGGCAGGCACTTGAGTCCAGAGCTGACAAGCTTTACTCCGCAAATTTTCACATGGAAGCCCCGAAAAGGAGGAAGCATCTTGCAAAGGGAGACTTAAAGGACGGCGGTTTTCGTTCCGAGGAACTCCGGGAGTGCAATATGAAGTTATCGGCTTGTTTTGCCATGAGCCAAAGGGATCTTTTACAGGCATAAGAGTTTGCTGAACCACTGCGTGGTCAATAGCCGATACTATCTTGTTGATCCCCCCGTCTAAACGGGATGGATCAGGCCCCCATTTAGCTCTCAGATCATCACCCACAGCTTGGACCATAGCACACGTTCCGCGCTTTGGGCGCAGAGCGCGAAAAAACGCACCCCAAAGGTCAAGTGATCAATGATGCCGTTGTCAGAAAAAAATCGGGGCTTGGAGTTGCATCCTGCCCGCCTGCTGTTTGTCTAGGTCCCCCAGTAGTGCCCTTTACACGTTTTTGGGGGAGGGTTCCCCTCAAAATAGACTACAGGAAAAAGGGTACCTAGCTTATTCTAACCTCTCTACTGGAGGACCTAGTTTAAGTTGTTTATTTGCAGGGTAGGGATGGCTGAGGTGGTGGAAGCGGGCCTGCAAGCGCGCATTGACTTGGATGAGCAGCTGGGGCCCTGGGGAATTCTGAGGGCCTCGGATTTGACAACTGCTTCGCTCCCCAACAATCCACCAAACGAGCGCAGAAGTCCGCTTCCGTGATGGTTTAAGGGGAGGACAGACACCACTGAGAGGGAGTCATAAGCCATTGGAACTGAAGGAGGGGGTGATGAGGAGCGCGGCATGTGCGGACATTGACGCCCAGCGCTGTATGAATGATTCAGTCACAAAAACTACCAGCCTTCATGGGGTCTCAGATGGCGAATTCCGTGGGGTGTCAGCGTGTTTTTTCTATTTTTTTGCGAACCCGAGATATCCACCGGTACATGTTGGCTGACCTTCCAAAGCGAGGTTCTTTTCACGGCCTCGCCAAGCAACTGGGATCGAAGACGGCGGTTCCTTTCGAGGGGTGAGTTCTGATTCGTTCACATGGCCTGCCTTTAAGACGACACGTTCCTCTTCAGAAACAGCCAAAACAACGCCAAAGCAACAAGCCTGCATGTGGTTGGCCCTGTTTCACTCCAACCACCTGCCATTTTGATCCCCTACCCGCACCCCAAACAATTGATTCTCCTACCCTTCCCCCCCCCCCCCGGGACCCCACCACCCCGCCCCCACCCCCTTCACCCGCCCCCACCCCTCCGAAGTGCCCAGCGCTGAAGCTGAATGAAGTACTGATTTGACCTTCTGAGTGCATGCGCACCCCACCCCCACCCCTCGAGGCTGAAGGCGGCGAAGGAGGACTTCGAGCTCGCGCGGGCGGAGGCCCTGCAGAAGGCCCAGGAGGACCTGCAGGCGCCATCGGTGCGATGGGCGGAGATCGATCCCCTGCGGTTTTTGGGGAGATCTCGGTTCGTCCCTTTTCTCCATATTGTATTCCATCCATTTTTTCAAACCATCCACTTTATTCCATTTGTTTCTCCGGATTTTCGATCCTTTTTCCTTTTTTCATTCCATCCAGTTTCCAGGAATGGTCCATGCATTTTCCTTCCATTTTCCATGCATGGTCCATCCATGTTCCAGCTACATGTTCCATCAACTTCCGTTTTCTACATTCCCTTCATTTTCCCCCGTGTCCCTTCCGAGCGCCACAGCTTCCGCTTGCACCGTATCGCAGGGGGGGGTGCCATACCGCTCGGGGGCCCCGCAATACCGGTGCAATACCTCCATTTGCTGAAGAGTATGTTTGATTCAGACGGGGGGGTCCCGAAAGGGGGCTGCAGGCGCATGTCCATGTTTTCAAGGGATTCCAAGATGGGATGGGCAACTTGACAGAAACCGGAAACTGTCAGGCTTCCCTTTTTGGGCGCGCAGGTTTTCTTGCGGTATGCGAATGAAAGGAATCCATGCACGGGTCCAGTTCTTCAAGTTCACACCCAGGTTCCCTTCTGGGTTTTCCCGAGGTTCCCTGTTGTGCGTCCTTCAGGGCTTGCCTTTCAGACGCCTCCCCGAGAATCCCGTTGCCCGAAGTTGTCCAATCGCCATGCCCCAAGAAAGCAACCTACACAGAATATTTGGCAACGAATTCTTGTCTCAACTGTTGGGACCTCCGAAAGTCCAACTTTGGACAGGAAATGATGCCAAATGGCCAGTTGGCGTTGCTTGATTGGGGGGTGCGGCTTGTTTTTGTCATACTATGGTTGTGCAAGCTGATGGTGTTGGGTTGCGACAATTATTCCCTGCGTGCACGATATCAAAATCTTGCAACCGGCGTCGTTTGGGAGCTTTTGCGCAGGAATAGGCTGGCTTGGCAGAGTAAGCAGCTCTCGGTTAGACGATGTCGGACATGCATATGTACATTTGTATATATATATATATGTGCAATTATATAGGTATGTGTGTGTATGTACAAAACGCAGATGCATATGCATGCACATATGATATAAACCAGAAGAAGTGGAACTAAGATACAGGCACCAACATTCTAAGATACCAAGATTTAGTTTTGTTTGCCAGGCCCACATCCCAACCCTTCCCTGTGCCCACATCCCAACCCTTCCCTGTGCCCACCCCCTGCACTGTGGCTCGGACTACTTCATGGAATACTTGGAGCAGCAGTTCACAGGGAGGGAGGGAGGGTAAAAACATAGGCACCGCTGAAAAGCGGGTAGCGCTGAAAAGCGCACCATTTTTTTGGGCACATGGTAAAGATGACCAAGCAGGCCTGGCCAGAGAGGGAGGATGGTCATGGGGCACTTTAGCCTGCACCAAGACTGCAATATTCAATGGCCTAGTGGTCAATATATATCCCTGCTTTGCTTCAGAACTGTAACAACTGCAAAGCACTATGCATAGAGGGCACAGCCATTGAGAAAATGCATGTGGGGCTACGTGTGCTGACCATGACCCTAAGTTTCATGCCCTGTTGCACACCCGTGCACCAAACCACACTGCAGCCACAATGTGTTTGCACACAGACGCTTGCAGCCAAAGAAGTTGCCATTTGACTGTTTGGGGCAGCTGGGCACTAAGGCTCAAGCCCTGCACTGAGGTTCACTAAGGCCCCAGCAGAGCGGAGCCTGCTGCAAGCTAAGGTGCAGACACTAAGGCCCAGGCATCTAAGGCCCTCACTTCAGGGTGACACAGGCCTGGCAGGCAAAGAGGCAATGTTGCCACTCACTAGGGCGCAGTCACATTGTGGGGTTGTAAGCCTGCCAAGGCATGGACTCCATGCCTTGGATTTTCCTATCACTGTAGGGGTTGGGAACAAGTAAGACAAAGGCCAGAGGCTTAAAGGATGTTCAAGGCAAGTTTTCGCAGTTCACCCCAGCCCTTGTCAGACACTAGGGAGGGCCCCACTGACTTTTGAAGGTGTTGACCGATTGGAGGCTGGGGTTCTGCCAGCCAATGTTGCACTTTCGCCAGGACAACTGTTCAGCTTTGATGCTCCTTGATGGGATTGTCAAATTTGAACACCAATTACACACTAAACATTAATGCCAGAAACCTTGAAGACATCATGCAAGGGGGAGGGCAAACCTTCAATCAACCAAGTGGCGCAAAACATCTAATTTCCAAACAGCTCCATTGGGCAGGAAATTCGTTCAGCACCAGACCAATAAATGCTCCAGTCCCCCTCCCTGCCCCCCAGCTGCAAGCCATGCGCGTCAGCCCCAAAGCCCCAAGTGCATGTGCTGCATCGGTTGACCCTGATGAGTGCTGCCCGCAGGTGGGCTCTTCAATTGCAACGCAAGAAGACATGTACACAGTGACCTAAACAGGCGCAACTGAGCTGCTCAGCAAAGGCCACGCACGGCACATGCAACCACACATGGGTAACACACACACACACAAACACCCACCGCTTCACAAGCTTTTTTCCAGAACGGCGCCAGGTAGCCAAGTTCAAGCTAGCCTGCAGGCCTGTAGGCCTGCAATGCTGGCCTGGCTTCACTTCTTAGACATCTCAGGCTTCTTGGCATTTGATGGCTGGCTCTTGGAAGAAGAGCTCTGCTCCTGCTTCTCCTGCAAGTCCATGATCTGAAAGTGCAAGTCTGCATTCTCAATGCAGAGGGCGTCCTTTTCCTGCGGTCAAGTCAGGGGTAGCAACTGCCAGGCCCATGGTCATGCTTGGTCAACCCTGCCTGGTTGCACTTGTCATAGACCCGCTTCCACATCCCCTGGTGCTTCTCCAGAACAACGTCCCTGCCCTTCTTGATCTTCTCAGTCTCTTGCTCAGCCTTGGCACGGAGGCACGTTTCCTCCATCAGATCATTCGCAACGTGCTTGAGTGCAGAGTTCAGCTCCTTCACATCATTCTTCAAGATGCAAATTTTCTTGTTGGAGGTTGCAGCCTCCTCTGTGGCCACCTTGACAGCCTTCTTGAGTGTTCTGACACCTTGCCGCTTCTCATACGAAAGCCCTCTCTGTTGGGGCATTGCCTGCAAGCTGTCTGGACTGCAAGCCTGCTGGCCTGCAATCTGTGCTGTGCTGTGAGCCAAAAACTCATGGCAGTTCACATTGGGCATGCAAAGTTGCCCACCCACGGCAGGCACATCATTCCACTGGCTGGCCATTCGTTCAACATTATCATTTCGGTGTGCGCACACAATTACCCAGTACAGTAGCAGGCTCAACAAGACAACAATTTGTTTTCCTCTCAAACTGACATCCTCACAGCCGACCAGCAGATTGGCTTCCCCAAAGCACCTGGGCATGGCTGAGCGCAGAAGACACAACTTTTCAAGGATACCCAAAGGCTAGACACAACTGGCAGACAGCCCACAGACACCACAGCTTCAAGAATCCAGGGGTTGTCTCTTTGTGGCAAAAATATAATGAATCGAGCTTCACAATGTTAAACAGTCACCCCCTCAAAATAGCAGTGTGTCACACATTACAGTGGCACGCAAGTCCGGCCCCTCACCTGGTGCGCCCATGGTGGGTGTCTACTTCAAAGCATGGCAGCTGTCATTAAAGGCATCCTGGAACTGCTTTTTGGGTTGTTACTCTCTTTGGTTTTGCCTGACCAGCATCATTGCATTCACAATTTTGGATGGGCCATTTCTCCAAGTGCAGGCAGTGCTGAGCCACTCCAAGGCCAACACACATGCCTTCACTTTGGGGAAAGAACTTCAAAAGAACGAGTGCGGGCATTTTCCCCTGGCAAGCCTTGGATTTTGGGTGGACCATGCCATGGATGCCCCATGCCATGGATGCCATGGCATGGACAGGGCTGTTGGGATTTTGGGCACCTTCCAAACCCTGAAAAATTGGCGCACACACACACAAAGCCCAGGGTTATGGACATGAAAGCAGCCACTGAGGCCATGGCAATCTGGAGACATCACCTGGCAGACATGGGATGGCAAGACCCGAAAGGAGAAGTGCCTTTTCAATATGAAAAGAATCTCGTCTCTCTTTTTCTGGCATGCTCAGCAAAAATATCGCATGGCTATCAAAAGAATTAGGCAGCAAACTGCGACGCAGTAGTGGAGACATGCGATGTCCCAGGACAAGTTCCTCACCAAAAGCCTGGTCTCATGCAACTCCTCTTGGTTGGCCTCAAGGGTGCGCCTCATGGGTCCAAGGCAGGTCTGAAGCTCTGCCTGCAGGTCTGCAAGCCTTCCAAGTGCCTCCTGCAGGTCTGCAAGCCTTCCAAGTGCCTCCTGAAGCTCAGGTGTGCAGGAGCTGTTCATGGCTCAAAGCAACAGGAAAAAGGGCCACCTAGCGCACTGTGTGCTTGAGCAGAGGGGGCTCAGGAGGCCTGATATGCCAACGCAGCACATGGCAAAGACCACCTGTGGCTAGCTGCGCAAGGTAAACATGCAAGGATGGCCACCCCACAGCCAAGGAGGGAACAGGGGCTTGATGTGGGAACCTAGGCTGCAAATGCAAGAAATCCCACGCGTGCAGCTCAAGTTGGTCTTGAGGACCATGAACTGCCAAAGAGCCCTAATGACACAGGGGTGGGGGCACAAAAGTGGCTAAGAGGCACCACCAGTGGTGTAAGAGTGCAGGAACTCTGAGGGCTGAGCTAGCAGAAGATGCCTGGGCACATGGGTTAAGACTAACTTACACGCTTGCGAAACCGGGTGTGCAAACGCATGGATTGGCCAGGCGCAAACTTGTCTCCCACAGGCTAGGGCAAAAGGTCAGCAACGGGGCCAAAACTGGACCACTCCTGTGTAGATTAGTTGGCCTGGAAAATGCTGCTTATTGGATGAGGCATGGGCTTTGCCTCATGGAAAAATCCCATGGTGTCAGGTGACTATCATCAATTTACCATTGCGAGCTCAAACCATCCCTCCCTGATCCCTGCCAGCCTGGCATCAGATCATCCTGCCAGCCTGCAAGCCTGCAAGCCAGTTCTTCTTCACTTGGCCACATCCTTGGCACACTCGGCATCACCCTCAGCCTCCAAAGCAGCGCCATCTTCCAAGTTGGTGGCCACAGCTCCCTGCTCTTCAATCCATGCGCGAAAGACAATCAAGCAGTTCCCGCAACAGCAGTGATTGGGGTGCTGGTCTTGCTGCCAGTAGGTGTCATCTACATCAGAAAAGTCGCCCAGCTGGAGGGTTTGGGTGCGCTGCCTCTTCCCCTGCCTGGCAAAGTAAGATGGTGCAGCAGCATCTGCTCTTGGAATGTCTTTGGCTGCCACAGAGAGCTCAGTGCTTGAAGGCTGGCTCTGGGCTGACTGAAGGATCTCAGCAGCCTCCTCCAGAGCTTCATGCAGCGTCTCCATGCGACGCACCCTTGCCATGGCAACGGAGTGCCTGCAGGCTACTCTACAAGTGCAAGCTGCAAGGTGGTGGACTGTGACTGTGGCTATGTTGAATCATGCATGTGTGACAATGAGTAAACATTCACAGGCCTGGTGGCCTGCAAGCTTAGCTTGAACACTCTGCACCAATCACATCACGCATTACTGGACCATGCGCTGCACACTCCGGTGCAGTATCCTGTCAAGCTCTTCACATGACATGACATCTGTGCGGCGCTGCTCCCTGCATTGCAGCTTTTGTCACAGATCACCCAAATGTGTCTGTGAACAAGCCCAAAATGCTGCCAGTACTCATTGGCAGCCGGCTTTTCAATGCAGTGCAAGACTGCAAGCCTGCATGCATGTGACCTACATATTTGCAGCTCAAGCCTGCATGTCTGTGCAGGATCTCAGAGCTTGGCAATGACATCCTTTGGCAGGGAGCTGGTCGCCTTCATGCATGCCTGTGGCAGCATGCCCTTGAACTTGTTCGCCTGGTCATCATACTCCAACGCAAACACCATCTCTACATGGGTGAGGTTGGCAAGGTTCACGTAGCAGGAGATCTTGGCTGGGGTGATCTCAGCAGGGGGGAACTCGCCTCCCTCATTTGGCTCCAGAATAGTTGGTTTCAAGCATGCTGCCTCCAGGGCATGCACCTTCCAGTTGACCTTGCCCTGCTCTGTCACAGCCTCAACTTTGTGAAGGTGGATCTGGCACTGTGGCAATGAGGCTGCAGTCATGGCTTTCAAGACCTCCTGCAAAGGCACTGGGCTGCCAAGGAAGCCTGCCAAAGATGATGGCAAGGTCTTGCCTGATTTGGGTCGCAGGAGCACCTTGGAACTCTCGGTCAGCTTGTACGGAATCATGCCGCCTCCCTGCTCCAGCAGGGTTGAGGCCTCTGAGCCTGTCTTGAAGAGGCCATGGATGGGGAAGAGCACACCGCTCAAGGTGGTCTCCGCCAGGCCCTTCACATAGACATCGCCCATCTTGGAGACATAGAGCTCCCACGTGCCCATGCCCGGTGGATTGCAACGGCCCATGCCCTTCAACTGCTCCGGCTTCAAGCCAGACTCAAGCTTCACCTCTGCCCTGGAGACCTTCTCCAACCTAAGGGTGCAAACAGGCAATGCCATGAGCCAACGCATGTGCCCTGCAAAAGCTTCTCTTGCAAGCTGAAAAGTACTTATCTGCTAGCCAAGGAGCTGTTCCACAGGAATGTCTGCCTCTCGCTTGTTGCGGACAGTGCCAGCCGGATTGAACTCGTCATTGTGCTGCTTCACAATGTCAGCCCATGCCAGCCCTGACCAGACTTCACTGCTTGGCAGGCTTGTCTTACTGCAGGCCTGTCCCTTGTCCATGGTGGTCTTCAAGAAGGGCAACTCCAAGTTGGTTGTCTGTGGCACTGTGAGCTCAAACACGGACATGTCCAGCTGGGGGGCCTGGGACTTGTCTGCAGGCCTGGGGGCCTGTAGGCCTGCAGGCATCTTGGCCAATGCATACTCACCTCGCGCAATTGCACCCTGGACATGCTCTTCCAACATGGTCTGCACATTCTTGGCCACAATCTGCTTCACAGTTGCGCTTGGGGCCCAGCACAAGCCAATGTAGGCCAGGTCTGGCCAAGTCTTCATGCCAGCTGCAGTCCCAGTCTTGCAGGAGTTCAGACTGGCGACGGCCTTGCCAAGCTCAGCGTCGTACAAGGTCTCGTCACGGATCAGCACAGTGTTGGTGGTCTTCAGCTTGGTGCCTGAGAGAATTGTCAGCAGCAAGTCATAAAAGAAGGCATGGCCACTGTAGTGCTGACGCCTTTCTGCGTCTGCATCCCGGTTGGTCTGCCCAGTCTGTGCAAATGCCAAGTCCTTCCAGAAGTTCAGCATGTCGACCCTTTGCATGACATTCAGCAGGCCCGGGACAGCCTTGCGCTTCAGCAATGTGGATGAGCCAAAGATGTTTTTGGCCTGCAAGTTATCTGCAACTGTGGCAGAGACCACCACCCACACCTGCAGGCCCAGGTCTCTCTCATCAGAGTACATGGTTTGCTCATTGAAGAGCGCCGTGCACCTGAAAGCTTTGATGCTCTCACAGGTCTCAAGTTCAGCCCTCCACAAGGCTTGGTGCCTGGCCACGGACTCTTCCCGCAAGGCCTTCCCTGCATTCTTTGTTCCATGCCCCTGCCCATGTTCTGGCTGGTTGGGAGGGAGGACCACACACATTGAAATTTCTGGATTGCTGGCCAGCTCAGCACTCATGTGGGCAACAGTGTTGCGCACCAGTGTGCTGGCCTGAGCTCCAAGCATGGGCACATTCACAAAGGTGATGATGGGCACATTTGACTTCCCCACAAGCAGTCGTGCAGCAAGAGTCTGGTGCACAGAGCTTTCTGCAGACTGGCAGGCCTGCAGGTCTTTGCAGGCCTGCGCTTGGTAGTACAATCCATGCTCCTGCCAAACATCCTTCACAGCAGCAGCAAGATGCTGCTGCCACTCACTGTCAGCTGCAAGTGTTGCAGTCTGATGGCGCGTGGCTGCTGCCCGGTGCGCTCGCATAGCATCTTGCTCTTTCCTCAAGCCTCGGGCCAAACCGATCAGGACACGCAAGTTGGCCTGCTCCTCTTCATCCATGTCAAACGCTTCTGGAAGAGCTGCCTGATCTGCAGTGCCCTCCGGGGTAAATCCCAGGTCTGCAAGCTTGAAGTCAGGCCTGCAGGCCTGAATCTCTGGGAGGAGCTTGCTGTCAAAGTGCCCTGTCCTCCAGGTGTGCTGCAGCTTGCAAAAGCCACCCTCTCCCAGCAGCTTTTCCAGATCTGATTTGAAATGGACCATGAAGCTGGCCATCAGCATAACCTCTGCTTCTCGGCCAGAATCCCTGAACTGGCCACAGACCTGCGGCTGATAGATTGGTGGAGCCTGCCCTCGGTCATAGTACTCCTGCAACTTGGCATTCCATTTCGTCTCAAGCCTTTTCAAGAACTCTGCAACCTTGTCCCAGGAATGCTTTGATATCTCATGCCACAACGGGTTGCTCTGGGCTGAGAACTTGCCTGACAAAGATTTCTTTGGGATCAGAAAAGGCTGCCCAACCAAGCTCAATGGCGCCGCTGTCTGGGCTGGAGCCTCTGTCCCCCAGATGAGCTTGAGGGCCCTGCGGAGATTCAGAGGGGCCTCATCAAAGAAGTACAATGCCGCAATCTCATTTGTGTTGATTTTGGCTTTTCCAACTGCCTGCTTGTTGTGGCGATAGATGGTCTCCTGGAGCAGGTCCTGCCTGCACTTCCGTGAGCCAGAGTTGATCTTGTGGCTGACAATCTTCTCAAACCTAGGGCTGCCCACTTTCAAGGACCAAGTTTTCAAGGCTGTCATTTTCAATATAGATGCGGCCAAGCCACATGAAATGGATGTTGTAAATCATTGGCCTGACCCTGGCTGACGCATCTGTCTTCACCCTCAAGCTCTCCAGGGACTGCGTCTCGACAGAGCTTTTTGGGTTGCAGGTGCCATAGAGACCTCAGGCAGCAACTGCAGCAGCAACAACAACAACAACAACAACAACAACAACAACAACAACAACAACAACAACAACAACAACAACAACAGCAGCAGCCACGTCTTCAAGTGCAACAACAGCTTTTTTGCATGGTTGTCAAGGTACACATGGCTCCTAATCCAATGGAAGTGTTGAAACTACCTCCAGCCTGCTACACTTCAATGACACTACTTCCAGCCAAGGGGCACAGGCACTTCAGCAATCGCTTGGCCAGTTCACACTTGATGGCCTGCTGGTCTGCTGGCCTGTCAGTGGACTCCATGATGCCCAACTTCAGCACAGCCCAGCACAGCAAGTGGCAGGCCATGGTCACTGAGCTGCCAATGCTGATGCCCACAGTGAAGCACTCTATCTCAGGGCTGTTGCCTTTGGACCAGGGGCACCCCCAATCAAAGAGGAGCTCCAGTGGGTATTTGGCAGTCTCATTGCCATGCCCAATCAGCAGCTTCTGCATGTTGTCGAACACTGCGTGCAGTGGAGGTGCCCCCTTCACATGGGACTGCTCATGCACGCCTATCTGCCACAGCCTCAGGGAAAACTTGGTCAAGTGCTCCATGCCATTCTCAGTGTACTTCAAGCTATCAGGCCTGCTGGACTGAAAGCCTGTCAAGGCCTCCACCTGGCCAAGGTCTTGACACTTGTCCAGCAAGTCATCAAGTCTGGCTTTGTAGGCCAGACGGGAGTCTTCAGTGGCAAGCTTGTCTGCAAACCATTCACACACATCCGTGAACTTCGGGAAGCCCTGGGCATCCTTGGTGTCCATCTCCCCCTTCAGGCAGGCCAAGCACTCGTTCAAGATCTTAGCCATTTCGTCTTGGTGACAAAGGCCATCATCCACTTCCATTGCTAAGGTGGCCAAGCAAACAAGGCTTTATTTTAGACACAGCTGGCAAGCCACACACATCCGCAACTGAAGGCTCACATCCACAAGCGCCCAAGGATCACATGCAAAACTCAAGCCATGGACACAAAGGAGTTCTAGTTTGTGAAGTGGCCATGCCAAGCGCATCGCTGATTTTGCTCCACAAGCCCTGCTGCACTTGACTACAGGCCTGCTGGCCTGCTTGCCTGCCCCTTGCAAACTGCCCCCAGTTTGAACTGATGGCTCCCATATCAAGTGCTACGAGGCCGGACCAATTCCAAAAAAGCTTCCGCAGCCTCTACAGCAGTGGACTCAGGTTTGTACAGCGTCCACCAAGTCCTCTCATGGTGATCCTTCCAAAAGTTGGATGGGATGCTCTGGTAAAACGCTTCCCGTCTGAAACGCCACTGCATTTTGCCATCCAGATTCTCTGGGCACTTGCGGCCAGCAAAGGTTGCCCGTGTAGGCCAGCTCACCTTGGAATCCTCAGGCTCAGAGAGGGCATTGGCCTCAACAGCGTCCTCAATCTCAGGAGCGTCCTCAATCTCAGGAGCATCCTCGATCTCAGGAGCATCCTCAGGCTCAGGGGTGGCATTGGTCTCAGGGGCAGCCTTGGTCTTCTTGGCCTTGCTCTTGGCGGTGGCCTTGTTGGCAGTGGCCTTGGTCTTCTTGGCCTTGGTCTTGGCCGTGGCCTGGGTCTTCTTGGCCTTGGTCTTGGCAGTCACCTTGGTCTTCTTGGCCTTGGTCTTGGCAGTCGCCTTGGTCTTCTTGGCCTTGCTCTCCTTGGCAGTGGCCTTGGCAGCTGGCTTGGTCTTGGCAGCCTTGGCCAACTTGGCATCAATCTTGCGGGTGTCCAGCTGGAAGCCATTGCCACCACCATCAGGCTTCTGAGGCTCCAAATCAGGCACCACGATTCCGGTCTTCTTGATTGCTTTTTGCTCCATGTCTGTGAGCACCCCGTTGATTTCGGTGAAGTTCACGCTTTCCTTGGCAACCTCCTGGCAAGGCGTCTGCAACTCAAAGTCAAGCTTGCGAGGAAGGGGGGTGATGCCATCATCTGATTCTTCCCGGGGCCGCACATTGCGTGCAGTGTCTGGGCTTGGTGTGGCGCGCTTCAGCACAGGCGGAGATGCTGTGACCAAGCCGCTGTTTCCAGGCAAGCTGTCAGCTGCTGGAGCCTGCAGGTCTGCAGGCATGTCAGCAACTTGGCCTGGGACTGCACCAGGTTCATCGCAGAATTGTGGGTCTGGCTGACTGAGCCCACCCTCTAGCTGCACAGGGAAGCGTAGTGTCCCACCAAACATATCAACTACAGCCCAGTTCTGCCCTAGTGCCCACCTGACATGGAATGGCTGCAAGACAGTTCAACACATTTGCCAATGCCAAGTCGCACCAAGTAACATGCTCATGCCATGAAGCAGCCACACACCTTTTCATCCCCACACCTGGCATTGCAAAATGCTGCAACCCCAAACTTCCCCATGCTCAAACAAATCCAAGGTCCTATGACCATGGATCATAAGACCCCTCTTCAACGGTTGCAGGGCAAAGCTTAGTCCCTGCTTTCGTGTGAGCCTTGCCTTTGGCTTTGGCCTTGCCTTTGGCTTTGGCCTTGCCTTTGGCTTTGGCCTTGCCTTTGGCTTTGGCCTTGCCTTTGGCCTTTGGGCTCTGGCGATTCAGAGCAGGATCACCGCCCCATGGATCTTCAAGATCTTGCAGGTCCATTACTGGGGCTGCAGGCCTGCTGGCCTGCATGCTGGAAATTGCCCAAGTTCTCCATGCTTGAACCATGGCCTCTCCCATCGCACTTGGGTAAAGCCCACTTTCCTTCAAGAGCTGGCCCTTGCCATTCACTTGCACAGACCCATCTGGCAAGTCCACACGGTCCATGAGAGGGATGTGCTCACACTGGCATCCACAGTCCCGTGCGCATGGAGCGAACCAGGCACTGTTGCACATGAACTTGAAGCGTTTTTTGAATGTTGGCCGCTTCCACTCAAAAACGCATCTGTCCACAAAGAAGAAGCTGAGCTTGCAGGCCATCTCCTTTTTGAAGTCATCAATGTGCTTCTGCAAGAAGGAGAAAATCATGCTTCCAGATGGATTTTCAAAGCAAGCATGCAGCCCTCTAGCAGTGGCCACAATAAACAGCAGAAAGGCAACTCGAGCCATGAAGTTGCCATCCCTGACCAGTTGTGAGGACGGATCGCCTTCAATGTTGCCGGCTTTCCTTTTTGTCACAGAGCTGCAGGCCCACCCAAATGACTTGCACTCGGGCGCCACGCAAAACAAGCCACCCTCCTTGACCCTCATGAGCAGAGTCACAGCCTGCAAAAACCCAGCCTCCTGGAGGACACTGGCTTGGCCAGGGTTGAGGTAGTCAAACCCTTCTGCGCTGAGTCCTGCTTTCCGGGCTGCCTGGACCACTGACTCAGCCATGGAGAACACCTCTAGCACATCCAGGTCACGAGGCAGTTCTGTGAAGTGGGGGCTGGTCAGAATCGATGTGGCCGTAAAGCCAAAGATGGTAATGGCACAGTGGGCAACAGGAGGCATGGCGCAGCTAGCTTGCAAGCCTGCAGGCCTGCTGGTTCAATATTCACCTTTGGCTTGAACCACTTAGTTTGACACAAGGAAGCAAACTGCTGGCCACACTTGCAGGTACTGCTGCAGGAAGCCATGAAAGATGCCATGCTTCAGTGCGTTTTTTTGTCTTCTGCCCCTTGACGCCTGCAAGCCTGCAGACCTGCCTAGTGAATCTTGGCCACCAACTGCCAGCAAGCCTTTGGCAAGTATGGAAAATACAGATGCCCCTCTGGCTGTGTAACCTGCACATGCCTGGATGGCAGGCTGAGCCAAGGCAAGTGGTAAACCTGATACCTACGGTCATGGATCAACTGCCTCAGGGCCAACCCAGCTGCCCTTAGCTCATACTTGTGCTCGCAGAGCTCTTGCAGCCTGGAATACATCTGAATTTGCTTGACAGACAATGGCGCTGCAGCAAGCACCTGAGAAGGCGAAGCCCCTACAACAGCATTGCCTTTTGAAGGCAGAATCACCAAAAGGGGAGGCTGAGACAAATTCACATCCCGGACGTACATCTTTACACAGCAGTAGATGCCATCAGGCTTCACTGCCTCATTCATCAGGCTTCTGTGGCGTTGGCTCAGCTGCCTTCCAGGCACCATGGTGAAGCTGTGCGGTATCTCTGCATCAGGTTCTTCTTGATCTGCAGGGATTGCCCTTTGCTTAAAAGCATTGGACAGAGACACATCCAGGGGATCAATCCAGCTCCCAAAATTGCGCACAGCTGAGATATGCCGTGCCCGAACTTCTGGTCGATCTGCTCGCTTTTCCAGGCCTGGGAAAGACACTTTTCCACCCTGCATTTTAACAACAAGGAACACAGTCAAGTTTGGACAGCATATCATACTGTCACTGCCAAGCAGCAATCTTGGATGTATGTGAGAACTTCTGTTGGGGTTTCCCAGGTTCTCTTTCTCTTCAAGAATGCCAGGACAAGGGCAAAGAGCTGGTCAATGTCCTCATGGGTGTGCCCAACAGTCAAGTTGAAGAGTGTGGTGGACTTGAAGATGCCACGATATGACAGCAAAGCCAGAAACTTGAGCAAGTACTGGTTCTTTGCAGACTTCACAGTGTTGTCCGCCACCACCACAAGATGCTCTGGAAGCTGTTTGCCAGCCTGCTGGCCTGCAGGACTGTCGGCCTGATCCTTTACCTGCTGGATGGTTTGCGACAAGACCTCAATGAAATAATCTGACCCACATGAGACCTGCGGGTTGGCCATGTAGAGGTACGCACCCCATCCATGGGCCAGTGCGGCAGTAAATGTGACTGATGGCCTTTGGATGTTGTCAAGTTCATGAGGCGTCTTGCGCCACCCCCATCGGGGCCAGGCAAATTTGCTGTGATCCATGTCATCAATAATGATGACCAGTAGGTCACGACAGGCCATGGATCCATGCCGCAGACTCCAGTAGAGCACCCTGTCTGCATATTGATCTTGTTGGTGAGCACGCAGCAGCCTGGCTTTCATCACTTTCTCATCCCACCTTACAGATGGTTTTGAAAGTGCAGCCTGCAGGCGAAAGCAAATGTCACACTGGCTGTGCTGGCTAGTCTTCTTCATCTTAAGAAACTTTTTCCAAAAGCCATTGTACCTTCTCCGGAAGGTGTCATAACTTGGGAGTTCTCCTAGGCCTGCAGGACTGCTCTGGTCTGCAGGCCTGTCCTGAAACTTGCTGTGCATGTCCAGCAACATGTCCCATTCAGCGTGGAACTGCCAATACAAGTCACTGATCTGGCAGTGTTGGATGTACCGCTTCGGCAAGCCAGAAACCTTTGCCATGCAGGACACAGTCAAGGGGTCAGAGACATTGCCATAGATAGTCTCCTGGCATGCTTGCGCCCAAGAGCTAAGTTTAAAGTAGCCTTTTGCACAAACAAATAAACGGCTAGGCATTACAACACAACTTTGAAGGCAGCCCCTCTCCTCCTGCCATGGGTCATCAGGTGCGCAGTCTTCATCTTCAGGCAGAGCTTCTGCTGCAGACTGGTAAAACTCTTGGAAGAAGTGGTCACACTTCTGTGTGGCAAGTGCGTCCCGGGGCCTGCTGCCAAAGCTGTGTTGGCCAAAGCTGCACGTGCGCATGTCTGGCTGACCAGCCATGAGCTTCCGTATGGTGTTCTGAGAGCTTCCCAGCTTGCTGCAGAAGTTGTGAAAGCATACCTGGGCATCCCCAATGTAGTACTCAACTTTCTGACGTTCAGGGCCCTTCTGGCTGGCATCACCATATGTTGCCTGCAGCAGCTGGCAGCGTTCATTCTGTGAGATCTTCCAGAAGCAGCTGCAGAGGGCCTGCAGGTCTGCAAGCCTGATCCCCTTGGCTTTGCACCCCTCCATCTTGCACTTTCTGGGGCATGGCTGAGCCCATCTTTTTCTGCACTCATCAGGATCACCTCCTTTGGTCTCAAACGTGTTCTTGGCCTTCTTGAAGGTAGATGCTGCAAGCAGTTCTGCGCCAGCGCCCAAAGAAACTTTGCGCGTCTTGGAAGGCTCAGCTTTACTTACCACACTGTCAGCTTCCGCCCATGGGTCTGCATCTTCCTGCCAGGGATCTGCCAAGTCCTCACCCCATGCTGCCAGTGAGGAAGTTGCAGCAGAGGCTGCATGCACAGTCTCACTCCATGGGTCAAAGTCTGGTTCCTTGCAAGGCTTCTTTGGCCTTTTATTGCGCCGCCACTTTGTGATGCTACCATGTGGGGTCTTTGGCATCTCTTGGCCCAACAACGCAAGTCCATGCCGCAAGGTGTCTTCAACAGCAAAAGTCTACGCTGCAAAGTGTCTCAACAACACAAGTCCATGCTGCAAGGTGTCTTCAGCAACACAAGTCTATGCTGCAACGTGTCTTCAACAACACAAGCCCATGCTGCAAAGTGTCTTGATCTGGGCAATCCTGGCACAAACATGAAAGGGGTGCAGGTCTGCTGCCTTTTTGCTACACTGCCCAATGACTCTATGTGCCCCCAGCAGGCCTGCAGGCCTGCGAATTAGTCTCCCCTTTGGGCATCACCCTGGCGTTTTTGAGCCTTTTTCTGAGCCTTAGCCAACTTAGCTTTGGCTCTTTGCTGCTTGGCTGACTGCCTTCTGACAGCAGCAGACTCACGCCTTTGAACAACTTCTGGGTGTTGGGCCCACATCTGAGCCGCAATGGCCATGGGCACTCCTCTGGACAACCAAAAGGCCTTGAAGTTACTCTGCTGCTCACGCGGGGCAGCTGAAGGGTCCAGGTCCATGGCAGGGTGACTTTGCAAGCTTTCCAGGAAGGAGGTGTTGGCAGCAGTGTCACTGTCACTGGTCAGCCACTCATTGAAGCATGAAGGCCCACCCCGACATGGCCGGCAAGCTTTGGAGTTGCCAGGCAAGTCACTTGTCCCAAGGCTAGAGCTTGCAGGGCCATCCTCTGCCTTTTGGATGCTGGTAGCCTGCAGGTCTTCTCCAAGGATCTGCAAAGCCCCACCAAACATAACCTCAGATGAGAGCAACGGCAGAGGTTCCAAGGCAGGCCCAAACCCACAATCTGTTTGGGAGCCTAGGCCTTCCCTACTAAATTTTACTGGATTGGCCCAACCCCCCTAATCTGTTCGGGTGTCTAGGCCTAGAGTCCCTACTGGATTAGTGGCAGTGGGCCTTCAATTCCCTACTGCTTTAGGTGTACATCGTACACCTAATCCAATCGAGAATCTAGGCTTAGATTCCAGATTGGTTTAGGGAGGTTTGTGCCATTCCCTACTGACCTAGGGGTATGCCATTCTTTGGAACCACCCTGGCTCAATCTGGAATTGCTACTTTGCCCCTAACTCAATCGAGAATCTAAGCCTAGATTCCCTACTGAGTTAGGCGTACATCGTACACCTACTACACTCGGGAAATGAGCCTTCACGGTGCCTAAACCTTGTCAATCCATGTCGGGACTCTAAGCCTAGAGTCCCTACTGAGTTAGGCCCCCGGCCAGCCACCGCCTGCCCCTATCCATGTCGGGACTCTAAGCCTAGAGTCCCTACTGAGTTAGGCCCCCTGGCCAGCCACGGCCTACCCCTAATCCGTTCGGGACTCTAGGCCTAGAGTCCCTACTGAGTTAGGCCCCCCGGCAGCCACGGCCTGCCCCTAATCCGTTCGGGACTCTAAGCTTAGAGTCCCTACTGAATTAGGGCATCGGTCGGGAATCCAGCCTGGCCCCCTAATCCGTTCGGGACTCTAAGCTTAGAGTCCCTACTGAATTAGGGCATCTGTTGGGAATCCAGCCTGGCCCCCTAATCCATTCGGGACTCTAAGCTTAGAGTCCCTACTGAATTAGGGCCTCTGTCGGGAATCCAGCCTGGCCCCCTAATCCGTTTGGGACTCTAGGCCTAGAGTCCCAGCCTGGCCCCCCTAATCCAGCCTGGCCCCCCTTGCACATTGCTTGAACACGTTGGTACAGGAGTATGCTGGAACAAGTGTTTGTGAACCAGTTGTTTTCAAGCGTTGCTCAAACACTTTTGCGCACTAAGGATTTGGCTGCTGCAAGTGTACTTGATTGTGCGGTTTCCATGCGTTGCCCAGGCATGTTTGTGTACGCAAACATGCTGGAGCAAGTGTTCATGGGTGAGTTGCTTCTTGGGTGTGGTCCGAACACTTTTGCCCACAGAAGAATTTGCCGGAACAAGTGTTTGGGGGTGCGTTCTTGTCACGCGTTGCTTGAACACTTTTGTTTGTATTATAATTATTATTATTCTAGAGACAAGTGTCCGTGAATGCGTTGCTTTAGCGCATTGTTCGAGCCACTCTTGTGTTCCAGGGTGGCTTGCAACAAGTAAAACCTACTGTCCTGCTTGAGCCTGCATCCCCCCTCTCAATTCGAAAAGAAATTACTCAGCCAGGCAGACCTTGGGCCCAGGGTTCCCACAGATTTTAAAATCAAGGGCCAAAAGATGGCTGGCTTTGCAAGGCTTTCAATGCAACCAGCATGCCAGCAGCCAGGCAGATGTTGCATCAAGGCTTGGCCCAAAATACTGACTTCTGATGCGATTTCAGGTGAAGTTTGACCTTCAGGGGCCCGCCACACACACAGAAACAAACACTCCTGGCACTGGCACCTTTGACAAAATTCAAGAATTCAGAGGCTGATGGCTCGCAATGCAATGAGAACACTCAGAAAAAAAACTACACTTGGTTGCTCCCTCACCTTCAAAACCCTTGCAGGAATTTAGGGCACAGTCTTACATCTGGTAGGTGTTGCTTGTCAAGCCTCACTGGCCCTGGTGTTGAAACAGGGCATGATAACACATACACACATACACACACACACACATGCACATGCACGTGCACACACACACAGACACACACACACACACACACACACCCACACACACACACACACGCACGCACACAAACACACACATGCACACATGCACACATGCCTGCACACACACAAGTGCACACACACACACACACATGCTTTGCGCACACACACACACACACACGCATGCACAGACGTACGCACGCACGCACACCCGCACACATGCATGCACCCACCCACCCACACACACACACACGTGCATGCACCCACACACACACACACACGCACGCACACACACACACACACAACACACAGGCACACACACACACAGAGACACAGAAACAGGCACAGAGACACAGAGCCACAGAGTCACAGAGACACAGAGTCACAGAGACACAGGGAAACACGCTCAGAAACGCAGTTGCACACTCTCTTACGTGCATGCACACACACATGCACACAGACACACACATGCCAAGGCATGGCTTCCATGCCTGGGAAGAATTAGCTCAATCCCCTGAAACAAGCCCTGGAATGATTCAAGCACTAGGCACCTGAAGTGTTAAACTTGAAGTTTTGCAATGTGGAAACTTACTTGCCCCAGGCAGCACCTGGAAATTCTCAAGCCTGCCTTTGCAAGGCATGTCCCCAGACCAAAGGAAAACCCTGCCAGTCAGCCAGCTGACTCTTGCAGAGGTCCAGTGGAGAAAATGTCTTCTGCCACTCTGGAAAGAAGCTTAGCAATTAGGTGGGAACACATCAAATGCACATTGCCAGTTGCATTGGTCTGGAAGGGCAAGCAGACTGTAGGCATTCTAGCTGAGAATCAAGAATTATATCTTTGGCACGCTGCTTTGTTCATATGTTAGTTGGCAGGGTGGCAGGCTGGCTTCTCAGTTACAAGGCCAACAAAGCAGCTGACAAAAGCAAATGGGCACTTGAGGCCATGAATTTGGGCATTTTGCCAGGGCGTTCTGCCTGCCTCTGCCTGGCCTTGCCATGCTCAATAAGTAGGCGGGAAAGAAAGCAGGCTGGCGTGTTTCTTGTCAACATTGTCAGCAGAAGCAAAGTGGGTCAGCCCTTCCCTACCCTACCCTATCAGGCTGAAAAAGCTTGAGCTGCCCAAGCTCATGATACAGATACTGATGCAAAGCCTAATCACGCCCAATCAAGTCCAGCTATGACAAGCTAATGTGCCCTGGGCAAGCGAAGAAGCTGCCAAGGAGCAACAGGCCAGCTGTCCACGGGGTTTGCAAGTTGACCTTGGCAGCTAGCAGGCAATGAGTGGCAAATGAGTTGGCGTATTGTGTCACAGCATGCCAATTTCAGCACTGACCCAATTGATGGCATGACAGCTGTGCAAAGCAGGTCAGACATGAGCCACTCACAACGCCCATTACAACATGCCCTACAGCAAGCCGTTCGAGAAAATTGTTCTAAGCTATGAGCCCTGCAAGGGTGGTCCTGCTGGCCAGCTAGCCTGTTGGCCTGCTTCAGCTTCTTGCCCTTCTATTGCACGGCTGCACAAGTCTGCAAGACAAGGACACTTCATGTCACAATTGCCAATTGAAGACTTGGTCTACGTTGCATTGCATGGCCAGTCACTGAATCTGTAGTAAGCCATTCCTCTTGATGTTGTGTGTTTGCAAAAAGCCTCTTAGCCAAAATGGCTGACAAGATGCAATGCTTAAGAACTTCAGCCAACTGCAAGATCACAAAGACAGCCTCACCATCAACAAGGGGCTCCTGAGGCTAGATACGGCCAGGAGAAAACATGCTAAACAGGTGTGAGAGGGACAGGAGTGGTGAATCATTTCAGGGTTCAGGCTGACTGCCCAACACACCAAAAAGGGTGTGGACAGGAGGTGACATGATAGTGTTCAAAGACATACACAATGCCCAAAAAGTCAACACCATTGTTTTGAGCAATGCGTCCCCCAAAATGCTCTTTGGCACACTTGGCCTTGGGTATCCACATGGGCAGGCGTGAGGTGATTTTCAGGGTCAAACGTCTGAGAGAGATGGCCAGCCTGAAATTTTGGACTAGAATTCCTGCTGCTGGTGCCCCTGACTTGCATTATCATGATGGCAATTTCCAAACATGGGCCAGGCTCTGACCAAGATCTGTGCGCCCCTTCCAACTGGCAGCAGGGCATTGTTTCATGGGTAGGCAGTCGGCATTCCACCTGCAAGCCTGCCTAAAGTGAGGCAGCCAACCATCATCATCCCTGAAAAGGAGAATGCCATGCCACAATGTTCAGTCAGTATACCCAATGGAGCCCAGGAGGGGGCAAGCTAGCTTTGGGAAGGGCAGGCGGATGTTACTACGTATTGGTTTTGGGATATTATTTGAGATGAAGGCCAAGGCAAGGGCCCCATGCCTTGGATGCCCTGATTGCAGGTTATGTGTGGCCATTCCAGCCTTGACTAGTGTAAGGCAATGAATGATGTGATGGAGGGCAGGGGCTTCAGCAGCAAATTCAGCTTTGATGTTGGAATGAAGGCGCCAAGCAACCAACGATTTCCTGAAAGTAATAAGAATGCATGAGTGAACCAAAACACACCCAGATTCCAAAACGCATTGGGTTGTCTACATATTCCTTGCTCAACTCTCCTCCATGCAGGCAGCTTTTCCAGTCACGCACACTGGCACCTGCTGTCTGGCCTGGGCGGGAGGTGAGGCACACTGCGCAACACAACAAAAATGGCTGCAAAGATGGGCCAAATTGGCATTTGTCCACAACACCAGCTCAAGGGTTCCCAATGTCTTAAAGACAAAATCTCAGTTGGGGATGACTTGAACAGCCAACCAGCCACACATACCCTCATGGACTACCTGCCTGTCAATAAAAGCAAAGTGACAGCTGAAGCGGATGTCCAGGCCCCCGGCTTGTGTTGTGTTTTTGCCTGACCAAGGGCAAGCAGCACCAGCCCAAAACTGTCAACTGTCTCAGCACGGAAGGAAGAAACGCATCCCATTGGCAAGCGTTCTTTTTGTCTTCATCGCTGAGTGCAACAGCATGAGTGCCAAGGGCGGCAATCTTTCTACCACGCTCGAGGGGACAGCTGTGAGACAATGTGCGCACTAGTTGACCCCCTCAAGCAATTCCAACCCCACTGGCATGGAAAGTGTGGGGCGCCTGCAGGCCAGGCAGGACCTATTCCAAGTCAGTAACTCATGCGCAGGAAGTTTCAATAAAGGTTCAAGGCTAGAATGAGTGGGCAAGATAGGCGGGCCTGCTGGCCTGCAGGCCTGAACATAGGCTTGCCAGAAATTCATGATAGGCAGGCCTGCTTGTCTACAGGCTTGATGCCAGAAAAAGACCCCTAGGCTGTCCGCCTCACCATCTGCCACAGCTCATCTGGGACCATGTTGGTGCGCATCTGCAGCATAAGGACAGGTGTGCAACTTGGAAAACACAACAGCAGCAATAAACTATTAATGATGATGGCCCTGCCTTGATCATGCTCATCTTAGGCCTGCGCCAGGACCGACTCGAGGGATCATGTGACCTGAGGACGCGCTTGCTTCCATGACAATTGGCTTGTGAGACTTGGTTGGGCCCCAGACATCTCCAGCAAGACTGCCACGCGTTCTGTGCTGCCAATCTTCTGGCACATGCACACGCGTTCCAGACTCCACTGCTTCACCTGCCTCGGCAAGCCACAAACTCAAATGGCACCAAAGCAGGGCAGGGCAGGGCAATGCAGGCAAATGAGGCATTGGCATCCAGGATTCCTGGACATTGTCAATCTGCGTCATGCACCAATTGGGAGGCAGCTCATCTCGCTCAGCTCTCAGAGGCTTGAAAACAGCCTTAGGTGCAGCAAAGACATGGCTAGATACTCTAGGGGTAAGGCTCTCTGGCCAAGGAGCGGCATCAGTGCTGCCAGGGACATAGGTCCGGTTGTCCCCCCGCTGTGCAAAGGTGCCATCAGCCTGCTCCCTTAGCTCAGACAAATGTTCACACCTGCCAAACATGCCTTTGCCTCAGCAAGCTCAGGCAAGAACTGAAAAATGCCATGCACTTGGAACAGAACACTGAACACCATGGATGGCAACTGTTCCCTCAATGACCAACAAGATGTTGGGTCTGTGAGCCAGGGCCAAATCCTCACAGCCAAATGGAACTATAACTTGATGTTGAAGAATGTGCCTACACTTCATGTGACCAACTTGTCACCTGATACTGCCAAGTTACTGGAGCACCTTCCAGAAGTGCACATGGTGCACCCCCCCCAGGCTCTCTGGGGACCGGTAGAAGCACCAGCAGAACTGACCCTTCTCATGCGACCACCAGCTGTACAGCTCATTGTTCGCGAAAAGGTCTGCAGGCCCTGGAGTCAGGAAATCAGCTGTGGCTAGGCTCAGCACTACAACACAATACTCACTTGTCACCTGCTTGCTGACTAGGCACGGAATGCATGCCTGCGAGCCTGCAAAACAACGGCCTCCGATCCCAGCATGTCTTCCTGCTGGAACTCAATCGCCCAGCCATATGGGGACTGGTACTTGTCCCAATGCGGCCCGAAGTGCCGGGCAAGGAATGCCCCCACCGTCGCCTTGCGTGCCCCAAGGCAACAAGACCCCCGAACACAAATGTCCAAATGTGTCCAAGAGGCGGGGCTTGGGTCCGGCTGCTCAACAAGGCCCTTGTCAGGCTGGTAGATGCCCAGCTTGATCAGGGCATCCCTCAATACCAGCATAAAGTCGCCGACCTTTGCTGCTTGTTCAAAAGGAGCCAAGCTGGACACAACAAAAGATTTCACCCATAATGCCCAGGCACATGCTTGGCAAGCTGGAAGTTGACATCCGAAGGATACAGGTATCCGAGGCTACACTCACTGAAGCCATTGGAGCCATGGAGGGACCAGTGCCACAGCATGGCTGGCGTGCATGCGCACATGCCATTGGGCAGGTCCTTACTTTGGCAGCTTGGCCAGCAAAATGGTCCTGTTGTTGGGCTCCCCTTGCTCAGTGGACGGTCTTCTCATTCAAGACTTCAAACTTATTGTGCAAAGAAGGACTTGAAGTTGAAGACCAACGATTCGCACACAGGGTGAAGGTGAGATTCCCCACTTGAGAAGGGTGGCGTGGCCAACTATCTAGGACTCTTTTGGCAACTGCAACTGCATCTGAGCATTGTGGTGGTCTTGTTGCAAAAGTGTTTGCCAGCCTCACCTGAAAAACTTAAAAGGTGCAACATGATGTTAGAGTGCAAGCAGGCCACTGACAGCCATGCTCTCAAGGTCTGCAAATGGCTAGGATCAGCCAGCCATTCAATCAAGCCTGAGGTCACAGCATAGTTTTGGCTTGGCTACAAGAACTAGCAGGAACATGCAAGCCAGCAGGGGTAAGCAGATGCCACCAGGCAACATTCCTCTGGCCGCCTGGCCTGCATGCCTTCCCCGGTCTGCATGCCTGCACTGGCCTGCATGCCTGCCCCGGTCTGCATGCCTTGCTGCATGATTGCAAGCTTGGGCAGCACATTCAAGGCAGCCAAGCCTCAGTTGTCACCACAATGTCAAGGCTGTGGCTCATTTTTGATTGAAAAGAGGCCCTGAGCATTGCACAGTGCAGCCTTGTGACTCCTGGTGACTGCGTCAACCATTGCAGGCTGGTAGGTGATGCCAGTGAACCTCTGCTCCAGGCTGCCCTCTGTCAGCCAAAAATATTGGCGCCTTGGATCAGACCTTGGCACGTTGGGGATGGGCATCTGCTTCCTCAAGAAGTACTGCACATCGTCCCAGCTGTGAGGGACGCTGTGGCTGGACACAGGCTGATGTTGCAGGCCAGCCAGTGCCTGATCTGCATCAGGTCCAGCAGGCCTGCCTCAGAAGCAGTGCACTGAAGTGCAGTGTTGGTTGGGGTGGGTTTGTTGCCTGTGCCTGGGGGCCGGTAATAAGTCTTAGCCAAGGAACTGGCCTGCAGGCCTGCCTCCCCTCTGTGGCGTAAGCTCAATCACCATTTTGGAAATGCCACACTGCAGGTTGAATGTGCTCCATTCCGTGCTCAGCAGGGTTGTTGCCTGCAGTGCTGGAAGACACACCAAAACAAAGTGGGAAGAACTAAGAGTTTGTGGCCAAGTAAATCTAAGGGTCCTGCCACACTGGCCTGGCCCACTTCTTGCTCCCCATGGAAGACCTGCTTCTTGAGGGCCACAGTCAGCATCTGGTGCCCCTGCAGGGCCAGGTAGCCCTCCGCGCCGTCCCAGACCTTTCAGCTGAAAAACCCAAAGCCTGCTTACATGGACCCCCACAGTGGTGAAGCAGTCTTGCGCAACAAATTGAGCAGCTGACAGGCGTTGGGCCTTTGGCAGCATCTGTTTGGGCTTGTCCCGGAATGCCAACAATGCTCCTCAAGAAGTGTGGGTGGGCAGGGCCACAATCGGAAGCCATCAACTTATTCACAGCACCACACAGTGAGGCCAAGATGCACAAAGTATGGTGCTGCATCACCAGTGGAGGTTGCAAACTTCACCCTGTACTCCACAGTCAAATCAGTCAGCACCGCTGCCATGGCAAAGAGCCTACTTGCCTGCTTGCCTACTATCCTGATGCCAAACGCCTGCTGGCCAGAAAGGTTCTGCAACAAACTCACAGTCAGCGCCATGGGCAGGGGGTCCCAACCAGTCAGTCAGTCAACATGTTGTGACATGTGGCCAATGCAACAGAATCAGTGTGTCAAAGGGCATGCCCAACTCCAACATACATGAGCACGAATGCAAATTCCACACAATGCTGAGGTTTGTTGGGCCAAAGTGACACGATTGCCAAAAAGGAAAAGCAGCACTTTTGCAATCACCCAACGCATCCAACAGACTGGGAAACAGTCTGGACCCTGGTAGGTTTCCATTGCAGCCAGGCCTGCTGGTCCTTGGCATTGCCAGGAAAGGCAGGTCATGGCCTGTGCGCGGGCACAGGTTCAGGAAAAGAATGAGTGTGTAGCAAGCAGGATGACGTTCATTGGTGATGTTTTGGCGGCCCCATCTTGTGGCTACAGAACAATCAGGTCAGCCTTTCATGTCCGCCATGCAAGCACTTCAAACATGACATGTAGTGTCCTACTGGCTGCCCACCCTGCAAGTGCTTCAAAAGTGCTTCAAGCATGTAGTGTCCTACTGGCTGCAAGCAATGCTAGCCACAAACCATCACCATTAAAAGCTCTTACCCCAGCTGGGCACCTGGCTTTTCCTCTGGCAATGTCAGGCCTTGGCAAAGCACACAAGGATGGCAAGCTAATTGTCAATCACCAAGCTGATTGTGTGCCAAACGGTGATTTGCACTGTCAGCCTTTTCTTCTGCAGGCAGCGCAGGACTGCAACTCTAGATTGAAAATCTGCAGGCCTGCAGCTTGCAGGCCTGTAGACCTGTACAGCAGCAGCCTTCAGGCAAATGGCATCAGTTGCCGTCTCATGATTTGACCTGAGTGGGAAACACTAAGTATTAGCTTTTTGCTAGGTAATTGTGAACATGTATGTCCCTTCTAAATGATTGATTGCGCAAGACTGCAGACCTGCGCCCTGCATGCAGGTGAGTTTGCAATGGGCAGTTGGGCTGACCCACTGACCCTTTTTGAACTAGGGACCTTGGGGCTTTCAGCAAAAGGCCTGAAGGCTTCACACCTAATCCTGGCAAGTTCTGGCACAGAACCAAGACAGAGTCAGCTTCCCACGGGGAGGGAAAGTCACAATTATTTTGCAGTTTCCTTTGTCTTCCCATGCACCAAACTTCCTTGCAGACAAAAGGCGACGGGTGTCCTGCAGAAGGCCATCCAGGAAGTCGCTCAACCTCAGGAAGCACACATTGCTCTTGGGCAGTTGGGTAGCTGTCATTTGGGTGTTTGCTGCGCACAAACCATAGCAAGCAACATGCTTGAAGAGCCAGGCCAAAGACATCCTCTCACTTACGATTTAGCCAGGCAACTGCATATTCTCAATGCTGCTGATGTCCACTTGCGGCCGGCACACAGAGAGGTCGACAACCTTGACAACTCTCTTGCCTGCCACAAACCTGCCTTGCAAGTGCAACCTAGCCACAGCATCTTGAAAGGAGATGTCATGCAAGACCATCTTCCTGAGGCGCTTGGGGGCACAAGGCAGAGGGCTGAGGCAAGTCAAGCCTTGCACAGGCAGAGAATGTGCATCAAAGAGTCATCCATGCTGCCACCACAGGAGACCGCACCCTGCCCTGGTTGCAGGCCACCACAAGAAGCTGGCCATCCTTCAGGTGCTTCATGCCCCATTCAGCCGTCTTCCTCCACCTTAAGGGCAACAGGGCAGCAAGACACAACGCGCACATCTAGGCTGAAGTTTTGATGGGCAACCTTTCAAAAGTCCAGCAACCACAAGTTCATCAAGACTCGAACTTCAATCTTGGCTGGCTTGCTGAGTATTTTTCCGTGCACTATGCATGACCAGCCAGATCAGTATTCTTTCCCTGGCCACAAAATGTTTCAGACTCTTAACCCATTGACAAGCAGACCCAGGCCCGACAAACGCAATTTCAAAATAAACGGCCCAGGGGGTAGTCGAACCCCCAATGATTACCATGTCCGACTTCAGACTCTGACGATATCTTCCATACGGGCAGAGGCGGCCATGGTCTCATGCAAGCCCCAGAACACATTTGATGGCCTAGGCATAAAGATTATTTTAGGGGCACCCATGCCTTGGAAAGCCAAAGGCATGGACCAAGATTCTAAAATATTGGGCCCAAAGCCACAAGTCCCTGTACTGAATGCCAGAAGCATGGGGGAAGACCTTATGGCCTTCTGAATTCTGACTTTCCAATCTGTTGAAGGGCTTTGAATAGGCTTCAAAGGGTGTTTTGGGGCCAAGGTGAACCATTGCAGGGAGCAAGTTTTGGACCCGGGTAGTCACATGGCCCAGTTGCCCAATGGGTGAGGCGTTGCCCACAGCCCCCCAGCTATTGCAATTGCAGCCAAGCTGGCTGGCTGGCTCGCCACTTCATCCAATTTGGATTGGCTGCCAAGAAGGGGATGTTGTACTTGGAAAGGTGGTCTGCCCACCACTGGCCATTCCTCTAGAGTCGCAATGACCAAGAGTGCACAACAAACAGCAACATAGCACCTGGCTGGCTCTGCCAAACTGGCCCTGAACTGCCAACAGCAAAAGGACTGCAGCAGTTTGTGTCCACCTAACCAAACAGCCAGGGAGCTCTTTCTTCTGGCAGTTGAGAATGGCCACCGGCACATTGTCAAAGTCGAAGTCTGGGAACATCTTGTCCGGGTCAAACTTATCCATGGGCCCCACATACACGCATTGTCCGCAATCTGTGAAGCCAGCGTCCTCAAGCTCCTGGTCAGGAGCAGACAAGGAGCATGGTTGGTGGTTGCGTGCGCCTGCCAGCCCAATGCAAGCTACAGTCATGTTTAAGCTGGGGGCAAGTACTGTGTTCTGAGGCAAGCTCCTGTGGGATCTGCTGTGCCTCCTGTGGGATCTGCGTGCCTCCATCATCCCAGGACTCATCCTTCTCCTGCCAAAGTAAGCCAAGCTGATTCCTTGTCCCCATTACTGCATTCAGCAAGAAGTGTGCACCAGGGCTAGTGGTGGCCTATCCCAAACTTCATGAAACAGAGCGGGCTTACCTTTATTTCTTTCAACTTGGCAGTTGGTTCGTTCCTACAAAGACAGTCACTGAGTCATCCTCAGCTGCTGCCTGGGCCTCCTCCGGCGCTGCCTGGGCACATGCTCATCCAGGCATGGAAGGAAGGCAGGCACAAGGACAAGGAAGTGGCCTCCTCACCAACTGCAGAATCATCATTTGAATCAACTTCATACACCTGGCCACGCAAACAATGAATACCAGACTTTGGCAGCCCAGAGCCCCTGCCTTGTGCCTCTTGGCCACAGGCATACTCTTGGCAGCAGGTGCGGAAGGCCTCTTCTTGGAAGCAGGCTTGGTGGCCCTGGTGGCTGACAGTTTGCCACCAATGGGTGGAGGGCCAGTGGCTGGCTGACGCAGGCCAGAGGTGGCTTGCTGATGCAGGCCTGAAGGCTTGCTGGCCTGAGGCAAGCCTGAAGGCCTGCTGGCCTGATGCAGGCCTGGGGGCCTGCTGGCCTGAGGCCTGCTGGCCTGATGCAGCGAAGGCTTGCTGGCCCTCCAGGCCTGGCTCTCCACAGCCACCTGACTCTCCACAGCCACCTGACTCTCCACATGCTACAACACTGAATGACAAGTGACAAGCCACATGTGCCAATGCCAGGCCGTTGACTGAACAAGGGATAGCACATGCCCCACCATCAGTGGCTAAAAAGTAAGTGTGTCATTAAAATTCTGCCACACACACACACATACATGCACACACGCCTCGCCTCCTCAAACTGCTCCTCCGCAGGCGGCTCCTCATACTCCTCCCCATGCTCCTCTTCCAGATATTCCTCTGCCTGCATTTGAAAGGCACCAAAAAGCAAGCACCTGAGACATGCCAAAGCCTCTTGCTGCTCCTGCAATGCTAAGGCTCCAGTCCAGGAATTCCAGGCCTTTTGATGCTCCTTCCAAGAAGCACCCAAGAAACACCATCAAAGCTGTCAGCCAGTCTCAGTGTTTAACAGACAATGAATGATTGCTTACTTCTTCTCCCCAACACAAGATGACAAGGAACCAATGATGATGATGATGATGATGATGATGATGATGATGATGATGATGATGATGATGATGATGATGTGATGATGATTAGTGATGATGATGATGATGATGATGATGATGATGATGATGATGATTAGTTATGATGATGATGATGATGATGATGATGATGATGATGATGATGACGGTGGTGGGGGTGATGATGATGATGATCTACTGAATCCCGTTCCTTTGCCTGTTGAGGCCGGGCAGGAGGTTGATGACCCATCAATGCCTTCTCCTTAGCCAAGCAGGACAAGGCTTCAGAATTGTGCCCTCAGCAAAGAAGTTCCTAGATAGGCAAATGCCAGCAGCTGAGAAAAGCACCAGCCGGTTCCTGGCTGCTCGCACTTGATCCTCAGTTAGCCCCCACACACACGCGCATTCTCTCTTTGGCACACGCACATTTATGACTGTCATGTTCTTGCCAATTTAGTCTGGCGTCTCTGGCAAGCTGGCAGGGTGGCTTCCTTCTTGTGCCAACCTCATTCTGGTTCTGAATGATGTAGAGGTTGTTCACATACATGGCTGAAAAGCTGCCACAGCCAACAGCCCTTGAGCCTACACCTGCTGCATCACAGAGATCAAGCAACTTGCTTGCAGCAGCCCTGAACCACAACTGCAACCACATCTTGCTGGCAAATCCAAGAAAATCAAGAGGCATCAGGCTGTAAGAGAAGTGCAAGATTGCATGGGGGAGCTAACGATACAGAGCTTGCCAAAGGATGACGGCATTCACAATGGCACATGAGTTTTGATGAAAAGATAGCCCCTTACTGTTACCAGCAATTGTTCCTTGTCAAGACATATAGAACCCCCTGCAATAACATACACCCAAAATCAAGGCGCTTGGAATGCAAGGCGCTGTCGGCTGGCTTGTCTGGGCCCAAGGCAGGTTGGATGTCCTGGCACACCTCCAAGGGCAGCAGGCCTCAGCCAGAAAGCGGCCAGGGTGAGAGGCAGTGAGTCAGGGTTCCCTGCACCAAGCCCGTTTGGGTAGCAACTTACAGTTACATCAACTCAGGATTAGCTCACAAAGCATGTTCAGTGCACTGAGGATGGTCTGAGGCACCAACAGGCAAGCAACCTGAGCATGGCTGATGGAACCCCTCATGAAGAGGCTAGGGTGGGTTGCAGCCATGCCTTGGAAAGCCAAGGCATGGAGGGGCAAGGGTAAAGGATAGCTTGGTAGGTCAGGGGAGCTCAAGCTTCTGATTGCAGAAGCACTAGGCCAAACAGCATTTTGTTGTTGACATCAACGCTCCATTGGAATATGTTTTTGCAGCCATTTCACAATGACAGATTGTTTATGGACCAGCCCATGGGTACTGTCAGAATTTGAGCCTTGGCTGGGTGGCAGAAAAGCAGGTCAGACATCTCACCTGTGGGCTTGAACGTTTTCTTGTTGGAAACAGCTGCCATCAACCACACACACACAGAGTGTTCCCTGATTATCCACTGGGTTGTCCCTGCATCTTTGGTGCTGATTGAATTTCTTGGGCGGGACACTCCAAGACATGAGGAGCAATGAGTGCCCTGAGGGCTTAGCAAAGTTCCAGAGAAACAGTTGGCAGTTTCAAAATGCCTTGTGCAATACTGGAGGCTACCCAAATTCAGCAGTGGCCAGAACAGTACATTGCATTCACTTAGTGCTGTTTGGAATGGCATGTTAGCCCAGCCCTCTGCCCAGCCAGCCTTTGCACTGCCTAGAAAGCTGTGTGCAGACCTCAGTCAGACCTCAGTCAGTGTCTGAACCTTAGTATGCAGCAGGCTCCGCTCTGCTGGGACCTTAGTGAACTAAGCCTTAGTATTGCAGGGTTTGAGCCTTAGTGTCCTGCTGCCCCTTTTTGCGGCTGCTTTTATGGTTGACGGCAAGTGTGCAAATGCAGCATGGCTGCAAGTGAAAGCATAGAGCTGACTGAAGCTTCATTTCAATTTGACTTTTGGTGCTATGGTCAAATGGAAACTTAGGACCAGAAATTTCTGAACGCCACTACCCAGACACCTTGCAGCCTACACTTTGCCCACCTGCTCCCTGACAACTATACATGTCCCATGCTTGCAAAGTGTTCTTGTACATCCCTTCCTGTAAATCCAGGGCTCAAACAACCATGTGATGCATTTAAGATTAAAATTCACCATGAAGCTTTGGGATTCAGTTATTGCTGCAAGTAATCTTGTGCTTCAATGCTGCAAAGAGAACCAATCACTATTTAGCTTCATGATGTTGAACAGCAAGTTTGAAAAAGGTGGCCCCAATGCGAATGACATCTCAGGTGATGAACTAGCAGGTCCTGTGTTTTCCAAATGGTTGTGCCCTCTGTGCTGGCAAGTACTTTTCAGTTGTTACAGTTCTAAAGCAAAGCAGGGGTATGGACCACTAGGCCATTCAATATTGCAGTCTTGGTGCAGGCTAAAGTGCCCCATGACCATCCTCCCTGTCTGGCCAGGCCTGCTTGGTCATCTTTACCACGTGCCCAAAAAAAAGGTGCGCTTTTCAGCGCTACCCGCTTTTCAGCGGTGCCTATGTTTTTACCCTCCCTCCCTCCCTGTGAACTGCTGCTCCAAGTATTCCATGAAGTAGTCCGAGCCACAGTGCAGGGGGTGGGCACAGGGAAGGGTTGGGATGTGGGCACAGGGAAGGGTTGGGATGTGGGCAGGCAAATGTAACTGTG
Source organism: Effrenium voratum (assembly GCA_963377175.1). NCBI lineage: Eukaryota > Dinophyceae > Suessiales > Symbiodiniaceae > Effrenium > Effrenium voratum. The sequence goes on from CAUJNA010003331.1 coordinate 393,811, forward strand.
GGGGGGGGGGACATCCTTGGGGAGTGGGAAGTGAGACAGTTGGAGGGCATGTGGCACATGAAGAAAGGACACCTTGGAAGTGGGAGGGTGGGTGGAAGTGGGAGGGTGGGAGGGTGAAAGTGGCATGTTGATGAGGAATGATTGGCATGCCCTGCCCCCCCCCAACCTCAAATCATGGGCAAACACTGGTATCTTAGAATGTTGGTGCCTGTATCTTAGTTCCATTTCTTCTGGTTTATGTAAATCTGTGCACATGCCCCGCGCCTGCAGCCGCCAATGGGCATCCCGGCCCGGCCTCGCGCTCCCAGTCCAGGCGATCCGAGAGGAGCAAATCGCGGAAGCTCACCGCGAGTTTGAGGAAGGTGTGGCAAAGGCGGGCCCAAGGGGGAAGCGGGGGCGGGGGGGGCTGGGGGGTGGTTGGGGGCTGAATGGAAGCCGGAAAAGGGTTGTGTATATTATATATATATATATGTATATATAATATGTATTCTTGCCCAGGCTGGAAGGGTGACCTCAAGTTCGGGACGGGTTTCCAGGAACCGGGTGCCTGGGTCCATGCTTTAAGGCTCCAATACTTGGGGTGGGAGTGGTGGATCCCTTTAGATAAGCCCGGTGGGGGTCGGGGTTTCTTTCATGCTGGTTTGGGGTTTGTTGGCTTTTGAGTAGTGGCCTCGGCAAACCCATGCTATCAAATTGATGCACACACTGCCACGTTGAGGCCTCATCAAACTCTAACCCCTGTGCCCGCCAACTAGAAGATGCCTTCGTCAGACATCGCCAAGAGCCCAAATTCTGGCCGCAGCGTGTGGCCGGATCATCCTGTTTGCACGGTGCATACTGAGGTGTTTAATCATGTGCATGCAACCTGGGCATCCCACATAGAGACAATCCCGCCCGCAATGTCACCCATGAAATCTACAAGTGGTGCGCATTGATCGTTCCAATGCGCCTTTTCTTGCGATTCTGGCAGCCCAAGAAACCTCGTGGCATGTGGCTTGGGATCTCTTCGCATCGGTCAGGCTTTAGGCAAACTCTAGCGTCGTCCTGTCCGTTGAAGTCCACCCGGTGGCCGGTTGAGCTTGTTTCAACAGCTTCTCAATTGTCTTTAAAGGCAGGTTTTGTGACAGATTTGACAATGTGTAGATGTGTAAATGCGCTTCTCATGTCTCTGCTGATTGGGTCGTCCATGTGGTTGACTTCCCTGGGGCTTCCTAACGTCCAGAACGGTGCCTTTTTGAGGCAGCCCCATGCGCAAATTGCACAAAGTGACCCTGCTCTTTTTCCGGATCTACCGTTTCCGGAGATGGGTGGGGTTTTGGGACGTTTGAGCCCTACCAGCCAAATGGACAAGCCCTGTCGGGCGAACATGTCGCAATTTGGGTTGGAGCAGTGGGGCCGGAAACTCGAGTTGTTCTTGTGCTGGGAGCTCCCATGCGTTCAATGTTTCAATTCCAGGCCAATGGTTGCTAGAACGGCTATGTTGGGACACATCGGCAAAACGTCCACCTATTCTCAAGCAATTTCAGTTTCGTTTGTGTCTTCTAGGCCGTACGAATGCCGGACAATGTTACCCACAGCCGCAGGGCCAACTGCACCAGCAGGATTGATTCCCAACATATTGCAAGCCAATGGGTAGTGTATTTCACGTGCTTCCACACATGTCCCTGCACTTTGTTTGTAGGGGTCGACAAATCCCTGGATTGGTTGCTGTGGTATTTGCATGTCGCAAAGCAAGCCCTTTCTGAATGCAGTGTTTCTGGCGAATTCTCTCACAGGCAAGTGGGCATATATCAATATCAACATGTTGTTTTCCTTTGATTTTCTACACCAACCCCCACAATACCACCCTGAAAGCCCACATTTCCCGCCCGATTCTTCTGAGAGCCCCCCAGTCTTTTTTCGAGGCAGAGAAGCGCATCCAGGAGGAGGTGGCCAAGGCTTCTGGGAAAGGCTACTTAAAGGGGAAGCTTAGCTAGGAAGTGGTGAGCAAGCCGGGCGAAATTCCCCACAGCCATGGACATAAGTTTCCCAAGTGGGTTAGATCCTGGCTTGGAAGACGCTTACCAATTACCCTTTAAGTAATCCTGATTGGTCGTTTGGAAGCCGGACTTTTAGGCATGGATTTAAAGCAAGGGCAGTTCAATAATTAGAATGGGGTTGTGGATTGTCTCCCACTTAGGGCGGGGGGGGGGGGAGAAGTTTCAATCATGATCTTTCTCTTTCTTCCCGTTCTGTGTCTTTATCTCGGCATATGTCGTTCTTTGTGTATCATTATCTGTATTTATCTCGCTGGTATTCCTTTCCTTCGCCTTCTCTTTCTCTTTTTCTTGTTATCAGTATCTTTTTCGTTGTAGTTAGCAGTGTCTTCCTTTTCAATAACTCTTTCGCTGTCTCTTTCTTCTTCTCTATCATTCAACTTGTTTCTCATCCTCCTCTTCGCTGTTATCCTTATCTTTCTCTTTATTTCTGCGTCTTTCTGTTTCTCTTCCTCTTTCTTCCTCATTTCCTTTTTCTTTCAGAACCTCTTTCTCGGTTTGTTTATTTGTTTCTGCGTATCTGTCGCTTCTGATCGGCTCTTTATCTTTCTCTTTTCTCTTTCTCTTTCTTCTTTCTCTTTCTGCGTCTCTGTCATTTGCTGTTCTTGTCTCTTTCCCTCTCTCTTTCCTTCCCAGTCCATGAAAGTGAACACACGCAACCAACAGCTTTTCGATGCTAGCACCCCATATTTTTGAAGGTCAGACCAACAAAAGTCCACAGAGGGTTCACCTTTTGGTGGTTGTATGTCATGGACCTCCAACGGGGGGGGAACTGGGACGGCAGCTGGATAAGCCAAGGCTAGGGCCCCAAAAAGGCGTTATTATTTTTTTTAATCTCAGGGTTTGACACCGCCTAAGGCCTTTTGCTCAGGGTCTGACACCGCCCCCAGGTTTTTCCTCGGGGATGGCAGCTCAGGCCATGGAAGACGAGGAGACACGCCTGAAGAAGCAGTCGGCTGCCCACGTCGCCCAGGCGAGAAGCAGCCTAATGGAAGGGTCGGTCAAGGGACCGTTTTTTTCCAACAATCATGGAAGTGGAGGGAGGTTTCTGAAAGGAGAGCCTTATGCCCTCTTCCGGGGCTGTTGGAAAGGGGGCACCTGTTGCTCCTTTCCCCCCCCCCCCCCCACCCCCGCTCTACTGTATGAAGAAAACAAACGGACCCACCTTTGAGTGCAGAAGCCGCTTCAAGGGAGCTCCTTCGTTTCGCTCAAAGCCGGGTCAGAACTTGATGCTGGAACAGCTGTTGGCACTGCTATGAGAAACACATATTCCCCAAATGCCCCAACCAAGCTGAACCGCTTGAAGAGCTCTGAACCTCGTCTGGCTAAACAAGCTGGTTCCTAGCGACAGAATATTGTTTGCAAGGTCACAAGCGCTTCATGTTCAAGCTTCTCAGTTCTGTCCAGGGATCCATTTTTCAGAAAATGCCAGCAAACATGTTAGGGGTTCCTCAAACATGGGTCAAAAAAGAACGGTTGATCCCGGGGGATGAATAAACCTTTAGAAGCATCGCCTACGGCAATGACTGTAATGCGTCAGGCTATTGCAGGGCAGCTGGTTGATGCAGACTGGCCTGACAGGGCGTGCATATAAAACATTCTATGTATATAAAAGACCCGGTGCGGCATGATGGTTGCCTTGTGAGACGGCCCTGCAGCATGTATGTCCTTTTCTCTTTTTGTTTTGGGCGGGGGGAGGGGGGGGGGAGGGTCAGTTTACACAGATGGCACTTTCTTCAGATTGGTTCCAATCATTCAGTACCATCGATTGTTCCACAGGCATCTAGCCCCTATAGAGCTTTTGGACACCTTTGCGCCGATATTCCATTTCTTTCCTCCCGGGAGGTTATGCCGAGAGTTCTGGGATTCAGATTTGGGGAACCTTTTTTCAGTGATGCCGAGGGAAGCTGGAAGAAACATGGGTCAGGGTATTCCATTTGGCATCTCAAAGTTGAATTGTCCTGAACCAAGACCATGTTCTCGATCCTTCCGTTTGCTTAAGGTATCTGACGGTGTTTGCTTAATTTTGGCCAGAAGGTCAAGGAGAAGTGGCTACTAGCAAATTCTCCTTCGCCCCCAATGACCCATCCCCGAAGGCTTGTCCTTTACACATCAGGGATGGGTCATTGGTGGTCATTCCATGTCTCATTCCCTGCATCTCTCGAACGCGATCGCAAGTTGTCCCTTCACGGAATCCCAAACGGTTCATTCCCAAACCCGAAAGAGCTGAGACAGCAGATGGTCACTCAATGGACACTCCATTTCGGACCCCTTGGTCGCTGTTTTAGTGGGGTTTATGCCATTAATTCTGGGGTCCCCAACACGATTTTCTATTTTAGGGTGGCTAAGAGTGCGGCAGAATCCGAACATCCTTTGGAGTTTGCCAGATGTGGGCCAAGCTGTTGGGCTTCATCCGTCCAAAGCCGTTTTGTTTTTATACATCCGCAGTATGAGAAGCGAGCGGGGAACAAGTTGGAAAGCTGCCTCTAGGCTGCCGATTTTTCCAGATGCTGATTCTATCTACCGCACGTTTGCCGCAAAGAGGTAGGCTCCTTCAAATAGTAGGCCTAGAGTCTACATCCAATTTACCAGCACTTTGGGGTTAGCATGGAACCCACCAGAGGGTCCATGCAAGACATCGGTCTTAGAGCCACCGGTGAGGTTCCATGTCAGGCTATGCATTGCCTTTACTAGGTTCCCAGCTAGGTGCCCTTTCACCAACTTTTTGAGGGGGAGGGTTCCCCGTACTTAAAAAAACACGGGTATCCTTATTCTATCCTCTCTACTGGAGGGCCTAGTTTATGTGCCAACCAGGCCAAGGAGGAGCTTCTCCAAGAGGCTCATCGCGGTTGATCCGGCAGTGGAAGGTAGGTAAGGTTCCTTTGGCTCAGGTGCCCCGAGGGTGCAGGGCGATAGGAATGTATCCCCCAGGGTTACACTTGTCTTTTTTTTGGGGGGGGAGGGTTCCCCTACTAAGATAGACTACAGAAAAAAAAAGGGTACCCTGATTCTAACCTCTCTACTGGAGGACCTAGACTTTGAGTCTTTGCTCGCCAACCCATCATCCTCCAAAGAACGCTTCAAACAAAACCTAGGCAAGGACTTTAGGGTGAGGGTCCGACATTGGTTCAGAGAACTTTTCTTGGGGACCCCCAAGCACAACCACTTCATACCCTTAGGGTAGCGGCTTCTGGATGGTAGATACTGTACTTTCTGAGCCCGATCCCAACTCATACTTCCCTTTGTGGTCAGTTTGAGCCTTGTCCAGGTGTGTCTGGGTGTGTGGGTGTTGTGCGTGCGAAGGGTGTGCGTGTGGGCCCCCACCAGAATACCAGACGGGTGCCATTGCCAGCGATGCTCGCCTTCAAGCCGCAGACACATGGATCCCCCAAAGGAAAATGCATGCAGGCAATACCGTTGGCAGAGAAGGAGGCGAAGGAGGCAGCCGAAAAGAGGCGCGCAGCGGGCAGTCAGTGGCACTTCACTTTGAAGAATGGGCAGCACATTTTGCAAGTTTCTTCTGGTCGGTGGTGGCACTTCACTTTGAGGAATGGGCACATTTTGCAAGTTTCTTCTAGTCGGTGGTTTGGTGGTTGGGAAGAGGTGTCCCATTGACCCTCTAGAAGAACCGGGGCTTGAAACCCGCAATCCAAACCACCGAGAGGCCGGAAGCTGGTTTTTTGGGGGATCCAGGTTTTGAGATCAGCCGACAAGCGGGTTTTAGTCTTGGGACTCCATTTCTTTGAGGGTGCCCCTTTTCTTGTGTGTTTCTTCACCCAAATTCATCGTTTAGACCAAGACGCACGTTGACCATCGGCAGAAGTCAACCGAAGCCGCGCGTTCCCTCTGCTAGCCGCACGGCTACCAGCTCGCCACCAGCCGCGGGTGTGCCGTCATGCAGATGCTATGGGCAGCGATGCTTTGGAAGGCTTGGGTTGCCGCACTGGGCTTGGGGTTCGCCGCAAGATAGAGGTTGACACAACATCCCTGGCCCAAAGCGAATCGAGCTTTTGGGCTTTTGGTTGTCCTGTTTTGGTCCATGATATTCCATGGTCATGGTTTCAAGAAGTGTTCACCTTGTATTTTTCGGGTTTTTTGTGAACCTGATCTTGGTGTCTTGGAGATGTAAACTCCTAAGGCGAGGCTTGGAGATTGAAGAACCTGAGCAGAGCATACTATTTTTGTTTTTTTTGGGGGGGCCATCCGCCCCCAAATTGTTTCTCCAAACCTGAGTCTGGTCAATTTCAGGGTGGTGCTGTAATTGTCTTGGTATTCTTCAAGCAGATCACTCCAAATGGTCAGAGACCGAATTGATTTCGCAGGCCGCGGCGCACCCGGCCAGTATGACCTGCAACTACGCCTGCCTGGGGGGCTACAGTGAGGGCAGCAGCTTTGGGTTTATGGGCATAGCCAGCGTAGGCCCGGAGAGGGATGGGAAGGGAGGATCTGGGGTCGCAGGAGGCTTTGGGCTTGGCAATGTTTGGTTGGACGGGAGGGTATTGGCAGGCGATGTGCGCGCCGTTTTCATGTCTGAAAGTAGATTTCGAGGGTAGCTGGGAATGTGGAGGAACCGGAAGGACACCTTGCGAATTGATTTGACCTGCAGGTGCCCGGAATGAGATGGTGCAAGAGACAGATGTAGCATTGCAAAGAAGGCAGGTGGATGTTGATTAGGTTTGCGTGAGCCGGAAGATCTGAGACCCCGGTTGCACAGAGTTTGAATCGTTGCAAGCCATGCAAAGGCCCCATCATCTTCGCATTTCTCGAAAATAAGAAAAGAAGATACCGACTGTTTGCACTTCTCAGATTGCCGGCCCAAACCGAGAATGAGGTGGCGGGTGAGGTTCGGAATGGACTGGCTGCACCTTGTTCTTGTTATGTGCTGTTGCTGCATCTCCAAAGGGCTTCTTCCTGGCTGGTAGGGGCCGGTGTTGTGCAAAACCGTCCAAAAAGAGGCTTCAGCGAGGGGTGATACGACCTGTTTGGGGCATGGCGGTATATGGTTCACATATGGGTCTTATGAACTAAGGAGCCCCTTAGATCGGATGCACCCGAGAGGGCAGACGGTTCCAGCATGTTCCAGCCCCATGGAAATCCTTTCCATGAGGGCACCAACCCAATCACCAAAACACGTTTGCAAAACAAGGAGCGCAAAACAAACCAAGCACGATTGCACCCTCCAAAATGACCTGGGAGGATGGCTGGGGATACCTTTCAAAACCAGCAGGTGGGAAAGTCAGAGAAATGCATGGCTCCAAAAGCCGATTTGCCTCACCCACTCCGAGATGAGCCAGTCTGAATAATGCACATCCATCACCAAACCTCAGAGAGAACCCCTTGCAGCTCGAGCGCAGATACAAATCCAGGTCTTTGTTTCTCAGAAGAATGATGCTGGATTCCACCCATTCCGGACTTAAGAAAGCCACAGGGAGCATGCACCATACTTGCCTGCAAGGCCGGTAGAGGCCCCAAGAATAGACAACCAAGACTTGATTTTGTTTTTCAGGGGCTCCCAGGCATTGTGGGTTTCACCATGTAAAACCTAGAGGCAAGAAGCCCTGGTAACCCACAAAAGTGGTCCCCGGAAGCACTCGCCTAAATATGTGGGTCAAAACCAATGGTACCATTTTTGGATAGGTGCACCACCCATTTTAGTCTATTTTAGTGGAGATTGGGATGTTCACTGGGGGTACGATTTGGATTTTGACCCATGGCCATATGAAGTGTACCCCAGGTGTGGCCACCCCCAGGAGGGTGGCCAAGGCTTCGACCCGAGTGTGTCTCGGCTAGGCGCTACCACCGGTGACACCTGCAAGATCACCCACGATGTCCCCGTAGACACCTGGCAAGCAAGCAAAAGCCCAGATCGTTTTTGCGGAAGCCTTTCCCTTCTTTGGATCGGCTTTCGCTCTATCAGCTACTGGGACCCGGAGGAAGTCGAAGCCCTGGCCCGGCTTCATCACGTTTGGAGGGGATGCCACCCATTGATAGGATGGGTTTGTTAAGCCGGGGTCAACATTGCCCCAACCAAAGGGCGTGCTGTTATCCCTCTTGGCTACTGGAGGATTGTCTTTCTCCGCGCCTTGGTGCGAGGTGCTCATTTCTCATCATTTCTCGGGGGAACCGGTGTTTTTGTTACTTGAATTTACACCAGCCGTGTCTATTTTGGATTTCCTCATTTTGGATTCTCGTGTTTGTGTTTTTATCTCACAAACGAAGCGAGCAAGTAAGTAATTGAGCGACTGGTGGTTGCAAAGAACAAAAACGCCCCGGTCCCGTTTTTGTTTCTCTTTTTTTCTCGCTTGGGGGGTCCAGGTGTGTTTGACGCCTGGAGGGTCCAGGTGTCTTTTTGACATCACGCCTGGGGGGTCCAGGTGTTTTTTTGTTTCAAATCACGCCTGGGGGGATCCCGGTTTTTTTTGTTTTGTTGAAATCACGCCGGGGTCCCGGTGCTTGTTTTGTTGCATTCCTGCCTGTGGGTGGGGCGTTTTTTCTTTTGAATTCACGCCCTGGGGCTCCGCTTCTTTTTTTTGAATTCACGCCTCTGGGCTGGTGTTCTTTTTTTTCAAAAGCACCAGCCCAGAGGCGTGAATTCAAAAAAAAGAAGACACCTGCACCCCCCAGGCGTGATTTCAATCAAAAACCCCAGGCGTCCCCCAGGCGTCCCCCAGGCGTGATGTGGGAAAAGCATGAGCCTTTCTCAGGCTGCGGCTGGACGTGGGCTTACCTTTGGGATATTGGCGCTTGGGTCTTGTTACCTTGGTGCGATAAGTAGGGAATGAGAAATGGAGTGAACCCAAGGAATGGTTCATAGCATGTAGGCTAATAGGGGTCATTCAATTTCTCATCCCTACTGAGCACCAGCAAGTTATGTTGTGGCAGTTTGTTGCAAGTTGTGGGTGCCAAGTAGCCCACGATAGGTACCTTCCCGAAAGCAAACAAAACAAAAGGGGATGGGTCGTTTCATGTATTGTGTCTCCTCACCCATTGCTTAGCACCTGGAAACCCAGTGAACGCGCAACAAGCCGTCTTTCTGTCCTTGCTCCGGGCGTGTCTATGTTTCTACTCCCTTGCCGCTGTTCTGGATGCTAAATGTTGCTAAGCCCCTGAGTTCAAACGGAACGAAAACGAATGAGCGGCATGTTTTTGCCCGCAAGCTAATTTAGTTGGGAGAGGGACCTTATTCTTGAAAATGTGCATCGCGTCACACGCGCGGAAGCATGCGGAAGGCTTTGCGGAAGCTTCTTTCGCGCAAGTTTTGCGGAAGCTTTGTGGTTTGATATCAATTGTTTCGGTGTGTGCGCGTGGAAAAGCAGTGATACACGAGAAAGGTGTTGCTGCGTACAAGAAACACAACGCTTACTAGAAGAACAGTTGCCCACAGCAAGTCATGAGGACCAAAGCAGCGAGTGGATTTTGCGGAAGGTTCGCGGAAGCTCCGCGGAGGGGTGGGCCCGTGTTTGCAGGCAAGTGCCCACGCAGCACGGGTAGCTGAATGGAGCCCAAGCCTACGCAGGCTGCACCAACACAGCCGGAACATGACTTTCGTTGCTTACTTAAACTGACTTCCTTTCTGTGACAATACTCGCGCAAACAAATCCCGTAAAACATGCGCTGCGGAAGCTTTGCGGAAGCAAACGATGCAAAACATGTGCCACGGAGGCCTCTTGGCCCGCCGCAAGGATGCGGAAGGGCCGCGGAAGCTTGAATATTGCCCAATAAAGTTCATAGGGAATAGACACCAACGCCCAAATGGCTATTTGTATTTTCCAGCCCCCGCTGTTACCAGGCCTGAGCTTTGCGTGCTTTTTCCTGAGGCTGGCTACACCCCGGGCGCTTCCTACACTGCAGCTTGCTTATTTAGTCAGGATTCGAAGTGCACAAGGACACATCTGTAACGTTCACCAGCGTGCATCATATAATTAATATGAATCGCTTTTGAGGCACATAGACTCGCCCAATCTTTCAACTGCATGAAGTGAGGATCACCAGATAATTTTTTTGGAGGCCTCAGGCCTTCCTTCCCTGGCTGACCTTGGTGAGCCTTGTCAGGTGTCAATCACGCAGTTTCATGAACTGGGCATTGTGGGTAACCCACATCCACCTCCATCTCAGGGTCAGTGTCTGGACAGGGGAGGCGTACCTCGTATATGGGTACCACATGCAGAGGGGTCTCAGCCCCGGGGTTTTCCACCAGAAACTCGGCTCTGCCTTCGCTCGGGGGTTCCGATCGGCGCCCCAAGGTCACGGTTACCTCCCTGATTCCGAAGCTTGGCGCATGCGGGATGGCATCGGCTTGGGCTGGTTGGGCATGGCAGCGGTTCATAGTTCGTGAATTTCTCTCGGCGGCCGAAAGATAGCAATCCGGCTTGTCAGCAGTTCCATGTGGAGAAATGGTTCCGGGGTGCCCCTCGCTGGCTGGTTGTTTTCAGAACATATGTGAAGGTAAGGGGAGGTTTCGACTCCGAGCCGAACACCGGAGAAGTTGGACCATTGCCCGAGGCTGTCGCAGAAGTTGGCAAGCAGCGCCGGGACCTTCGCCTCCAGCGGTGTGTCGGATGTGAACACCAAGGCCTGGACTGCGAGGAATGGGTTAACGTCGGTTTTCGCTTGCGAAGCGCTTCGAAGGCCGAAGGTTAGGTCAGAAACCAACCGCCAGGTCGTCCCAGTCGACGAAGCTGTAGCAACGTATCGGACATCACATATGGGTTTGTTTGTTTGATGGTTTCACGTGAAACTATCAGTAGGAGCACCTATTTGAGGGTTCCCCTGTCAATGGACAAGCCCATGTTCATTGAGGCACCAGCGATGTCAGGCAAGCTATGAGCCCCTACTCCCCTTCCCCGGCACGGCCAGGGGTTCCGCTCGCGTCATTGATCCAACCGGGGGCGGTACACCCCGGTCGCTCGTAGCCGGAGCCTGCACCTAGAAAAGCAGGGAAGTACTTGGATCAATGTAAGGGGTCTACTGGGGCCTTTGGGGCTTTTCAGCCTTGTTACATTTGCTTAAGAATATGTTTCCCCTTTTGGTTTCAAATGGAAACTATCACTGGACGTAACATGTTTAGTTTTTCCAGGGGGCGAAGAAGCAAATGGAAGGTTCGGTGTGAATGCCACGCTTCCGGTTTTCCGGCAGGTGACGAGCCACAGTGGCCGCCTCAGAGCGAGCAGTGGCAGTGGAAGCACACCGAGCTCCTGTCCAATTTCAGTGTGGAGTCGGACCACTGTTGGTGTCAGATTTCTTGTTGGATCTTTAGACTTTAACTTTTGGGAAATCAAGTGGTTTTCCACTAAACCCACAAAAAGTTAAACTTTTTGCAGAGGGATCAACAGCAACACAGATTTTAGTGGGGAGTCAGACCACCTTTGGCTGTTCGGCGATCGGATCAACCTGCCCTTGGCAACCTCCGCAATTGGCAGTCGGGCAGCCGGATTCGCAGGCCACTCCTGGACAGCCCCCGGGGTGGGTGGCGGCAGCACATCTTTCCGTGCTGTGGCTTAGAGCTCTGGGCTCGCTTTTCCAAGGGGCAGCGTGAAACTTGTGGTCCTTGTAAATGCAGATGGCTATAGTAGCAGGTGTGATGTGTGCGTACAACCAATTGTATACGAATGCATTTAGTTTGTCAATTCTACCAGCCGGCCATGTTTGCATGACCATGCGGTCATGTCATAGGAAACCCCTGCCACGGTGCTGCCGATAAAGGTGCTTGTCGAATCCTTTCGCAGAGTTGTTCGAAGACGCTCTAGAGACTTCTGAATCCTTACCTGGACCTCAGAAGTGACATCATTTTGCAGCTAAAGGTTCACTAAATTCAGGCCATCAACTACAACTTGCCTCTTTAGTTGGGGGTGGAAAGCTGAGGTAGCTTAGGTTTCGCAGTGTGACCCTTGCATTTTCATAAGCGAAGCGTGCACAAGCAACCAACAAAACAAGGACCGCAAGACACGTGCTATTGTGTGCCAGCATAGCCATTCAATTTGTTGCGTTTTGTTTGTCCTCGCGCCAATCTATTTAGTTGACCCCCTGCTTGAACCCATGTTATACTTAAATTTATTTTGTCACGCGTCTAGGGAACCCGAGCGGTTCCAACAGCCGAACCATGGCGGAATCTCCCCATGTGGGGACTGCATATTCAAGCCCTGCAGCGTAAGTTCGAGTACTGCTACAACTTGTCCAGACAACGATGCTGCTTGCAGATACTTGCGGCCATTTGCGCAGAAGTGCACTCATAAAAGTATGGGTGTCTTACAAAGAACCCCGTTTGTCCAATACAGCTTGGCCCACCAAAAGATGTCACCATCTTTTTGAGGGTGAGGGGTATATAGTGTTGACGCGGAGGTGGATGAAACAAGAACCGCGGCTTTTCCAAGTGTGAGTTGATTGCTGCACTCTTGCGTCACACTGAGCCAAGGTGCCCTATGTGGTGCTGGAGGATCAATCGATGAGATGTGGTACGCAGCCCCGGTGTGGCCTGGCAAAGGTGTAGCCTCCAAGCTATCCTTGAGCTTCTTCCATTGGTTAAGGGGACCTATCAGAATTACATTGCAGTTTTTGTTTTTGGTTTAAAGGGGACCTATCAGAATTACATTGCAGGGGAGTTCAGTAAATGCAGGGCGTGGCTGCTATTTGGTTGGATCTGTAGGCTTTGACTTGTTGTTTGCTCGGATGCATGCTTCCAGCTAAGCAGCAACAGTCCTTTGCAGAGGGGTTTGAGCCCCATCGCACCCCATTTGGATCACCCAACTCGTGGCGTGCCCCCTGGTCCCCCGAGAGGTTCTCAGCACCCTTCGGGGAGCCCCAAGCAGAGGTGCACCTGGTTCTCCCAAACAACAATTTGCCATATGGGCAAATGGGAACCCAACCACACCACCAATCCAAGCCAAAAATAGAGGGAAGCTGAGCGCGCTAGGCGCGCACCTCCCGATTTTCCAAGGACAGTGACCGGAGGAGCTGGGAGTGTCGCCACTACCACTACTACCGCCGCCGCCACCACCGTAGCGGGCAGCGCCACAGGCGCTAGTCTAGATCTGGTGGATTGTTTTTTTGGTTGGGGGAAGAGGGGGGGGGCTTTTTCTTGCCTCTACTATTTATTAGCCTTTGCTAGCCTTTTCTAGTTTTTTTTTAGGTTTTGGGCCTGGGCCTTGTTTGGTTTTGTTCCCATGCTTCCTCCTGGTTGATTGAGGTTTCCGCATGGTTTGTCCCATCCCATGACTGATCTTTGACTTTTATTTGAACTAACCTGTTGTTTAGGGGTACCCGGAAAGCAACAAAGACATGTGTGTTTGAGTTCCAGTACCCATAAAAAGTGCGCCTGGCCCTGAAATGCTGTGCCAAGTGTCTGCAAGAATTCCCATCGATTCCTTCACGAAAAGTGGAGATGAACAGACTTGAAGAAGACCGTGTGCGATTTGGGTGCTATGCCCCATTTGACCCTGGTAGGCACCCCGATGCTTGCAGCTGGGAAGATCATGCCACATGTGAGGCTGGTTTGAAGGGGACTCAAAGCTGCAGGAAAGGGGTGCCCTCAAAAAAGGACACGACATTGACAGAGAACCCCCCCCACCAAAAGGAAGTGGGTTTCCTTTGGGTGTTCGTTGACAGCCACAAAGCAAAGAAGCAAAGGTACCTAAAACACGACAGACCCATTGGCTCAGGGTCTCGCGTCCCTTGACTCCTTGGGAGCCCACAGGCCATCTAGAAAAAGGCCCCTTGTCCAAGATGTGTCCCCAAGGGGCTGGCATGATTGTTGGAGAAGGGGCCCCCGTTCTCCATGAAAGTTGGGCGGCAGCCTCGGTTTCCGCGATCCGGCCAGAGGTTTGGAGCTGTCGTCCGGCTTGGCCCTGAAGGCGGACGTGGCCGGCTCGACCATCAGCGTGGAGGCATGGACTGTGGTTGTCTTTCCCGGCACCCACCTGGGATTTTGGACAGTTGGGCCGTTGTACATGGTTGGCAGGTGACTCATTTGGGTTCAATTTGGTGGGTCCAGGTTCGGTAGCATTTGGGACATGTTTGCCCTAAACTCCTCAGACCGTTCCTGGACTTGAGTCGGACTCGTTGGTGAACAAGATCGGACTTTGCTTGGCCAACCAAATGCGACAGTTGAGCAAATGTGGCCCAAGTTGAGCTCCGGTGCCGCTCTTCCCTTTTTCCAGTTGCACAGTGGATTCCGCCCTTGTTTCCACTGGGCATCTGAGTTGTGGCTATGGTTTCCCTAACCAACAATTTCCTGTAACCGCCGGTCTGGATTTGTTTCCCATGTGTGAGTTGGCCTCCTGTGGGCATTGCTTCAAGGGAACCTCAATCTCAAATTTTCGATTGGCTCAGGTAACTTACACCTCGGATACGTGGGTTGGCATCGGCTTCCCCTCGACGTCAGCTCTGTCTATGACGGGCAGCGGCGCTGGAACTGACACCTTCATCTGCAGCAGTGGTGCAGTGAAGCGATACTGGCTGCTTAGCGTCACTGTTGGCCTGTGGCTGCGGCTCCGGATGCCAAGGTCCCATTTTGGGCGCCAGTTTTGGAGCCACAGGAACCTCCTTTTGGTTGGTTTAAAGGGAGAAACCTGGTTGAAGGAAACAGGAAGCCAGCCTGGTTGAAGGTCCGCTTTCTGAGACGAACCCATGTTTTGTTGCTCAGCCTAAAGCTTTGTCAAAGTCTGCAAGCGCTCCAGGGCTCCATTTTCGTTGGGGCTTGCAAAGAGCAACGTGTTTGGACAACCCAAGGGATCGAAAGTCTCAATGACCAAATGCCTGAGCCTTGGGGGTTCAGTTTTTGGCTCCGTTGATGTTAAACAAACTGAGTTTGCCTCCAAAAGGTCCTTTTCAACAAGAGGCGTGTAACCAGACGCAAATCCCTTTACACAGTGGAATCTGTGGCAGCGGTGTGGTAGCATGTCGGCTTGCGCACGCGCGCTTGGCGACAAAAACCATGCATCCAAGGATGACGACTTATTCCGTGCCCTCGGGCGGGGCGTCAGACTCAGACCGCCTCATGTGAGATCCTGCAAGCACTGACAGAGTCTGAGGGGCACCAAACAAAACACAGACCCTTTCCTGGGCATTCTTAACACGTTTCGGTTGCCCGAAGGGGGGAAACACATTCCACCATGATGATTTGGTTGCTGTTTGATTGGATGTTTGACCTTCAAAGGCAAGTCTTTGGCAAATGTGTTTACCACTGCCCAGCAGCAAAAAAAACGGCTAAAGTGTGTCTTCACCGGGCAAAATCGCCGCACAGTTAATTAGAGGGCAAATTTGAGGATGTCTCTTTGGACCATTCCTCTTGCGTAATACAGGGATCCTAGACCCTAGACCCAGCTACCACGAATTCGTAATGGGAATCCCGAATCTACGTAGAACCCATCCTACTCGGGGTGAGTCACACGCCCAAAATATTCGCGGTTCCCATTGACAACTTTGGGTCGGTTTGTTCAATATTTTTACTTCACTTGGTTCCCAGGCATCCCCTCGGCTTTTCAGCTTGTTTGTGTTTCCATTTAAGCCACTAAGAGGTTTCGTGACTTAGCAGGGATCTGAAAACGGACAGCCCAGTTCCCAGTTTGCCGGCGGTTTCTGGAGCCTCCGAGGTGGACGTTGCAGGTTCCAGCTGCTCCTTTGTCTCAGGGGTCACCACCATGAGCTTCTCGCGCGCGGTCGCGGCGAGCGGCAGCCAGGAGCTGTCGGGAAGCTCGGGAGTTTCCCGGGGCCTCCAATTGTTAGCTACCTATACTATCCTATATTCTATTGATTTTGGGTAAGCTAAGTTCGCATGCAACAAAGTCAGTAATCATTACTTGTATTTTCTGTATACTCCTGTGGGCCAGTTTGGGGTTTTAAGGCGGGCTGCACAACACCGGGGAACCTGGAAGGCCTGAAGGGGTCCAGATAGTTTGCGGCAGCTTCCACCAGATGGCTGCAACGTGGATGTCAGTGAAGGCCACTTTCTGTGAGGAATGTTCCCTTCAAACTGGGTGCCATGCATATGGGGATCTCAGTGGCGAGGAGGTGGAGGTGACCCCGGGCACTGCGCAGATGGCCGCGTGGACGGTTTTCTTGGGTTTTGGGAGTGCGGGTGATTACGGTGAAGGACCGCAGAGCCCAATGGATTTCTAGTCCATCTCCTTAGCCGCTCCTTGCAGGTTTCATGGGTTTCCCATGGGTTTCTCACCATGCCCCCCTCCCTCCCCCCTATTTGACACGTACCAGGCGCACCTCTATGGATATTTGGTTGAGGCATATGGGCCAAAACAGTGAAAATATTCACTCTTCTTGGTTGCTCGAATCAAGCCTTCCCACTATTGTCAGATGGTCGTAGCTTTCCTTGCTGCAGTCGGGTCCCTCTACGGGTTATGCTTCGAGTTCCACAACATATCAGTTCTCCTGGTTTGTAAGTTGGAAGGCTTCAAACCTGCACTTTGCGCATCAACATGGATTTCTCAAAACCATTGACATGTTTTTTTGGGGGATTGCTTTGTTGGGTTGATTTGCAGGGAGGTTTGTGGACAACTTACGCGGGGTTGGGACGGATAGTCTATGGTCATGTTGGGAGGGGCATCTTTGCGGGGACTCAGCATTTGTTTCACAACCATTCGCAACCAACAGGATTCGCGATTTGTTCCATGTCCACTGCCAGAACCGCATATTGACCGAGGCTCATTTGGGTTGGCTAAATAGGCGAAGCCACGAAATGGTGTGGATTCGAGGACAATGCGTGTTTTTTTTTTCGTGTATATATATATATATATGTGTATGTATGATCCAGTCGTCCCCAGCCCCCCCACCATCCCCCCCTATGGTATGGTCCCTCCACGCTCCGGAAAGGGGGGGATCATGGACCCCCCCATATCCCACAGGGGGCTATAGGGTTTGGACTGTTACACTATACTACCTTTTTGACCGAGCATGACCATTGGGGGGGAGGGAGGGTGGGGGCCCAAGGAAGATTGGAACACACACACATACACACACACGCAATGTGTCCCTTACTTGGTGGTTTGGCTTGCTGGGATTCGAACCCCTTGGCTCTTGTGGGCAAGCAAAGCTCCACACCTCCCGAGCCCCGAGCCCCGAACCTCGCCGTTCGGGTCGAGGTGATTTGGGCCCATGGCATCTCAGCTGGCGCAACGACTTTGGCCTACCACGGCAGCGGCGGCAGAGGTGGGGGCGAGTGCGGCTTTGTCTTCCCCAAACCTTAGGGAACGCCCATGTAGGTTGGTTTTATCGTAGCTTGTTAAAGGGGAATTCTCAGCGTAGGTCCATGAAACCATGGACCTGGATAGAACTATTTAGGTGCTCAAGCAACTTAACCTTGCGTTTGCTGAAAGGAATGTTTTTTTTGGTGTGTGTTTCCCCTTGTTGGTTTTCAATAAATTTGTCACTACTGGACACATGTTTGCAGTTTTTCCAGGGGGCTTAAGCAACTTGTTCCCCACCCGACAGGAAGGGGTTGTTAGATTTTATGTTGGAATCCGCGTTTGCGATGCTTCTACACCACGCCCCCACCCAGTATCCTGCAAGAGCAGCTCGCCAGTGGATCCCGCCGAGTATCCCGCCAGAGCAGCTCGCCAGTGGATCCCGCCGAGTATCCGCCAGAGCTGCTCGCCAGTGGATCCCGCCCAGAGCTGCTCGCCAGTGGCTCGCCAATGGATCCCGCCGAGTATCCCGCCAGAGCGGCTCGCCAGTGGATCCCGCCGAGTATCCCACCACAGCAGCCCGCCAGTGTAGCTCACCAGTGGGTCCCGCGAAGTATCCCGCCAGAGCAGCCCGCCAGTGGATCCCGCCGAGCATCCTGCTGAGTATCCCAAAGTAATCCCGCTGCGTATCCCTTGCCGGTGGATCCTGCCGAGTATCCGGCTCGCCAGCATTCGCCAGTGGATCCCGCCAGTATCCCGCCACAGCAGCTCGCCAGTCTGGTTTTGCTTGATGCCCCGCCCGGCGCACAGTTGGGTTTACATTTCATGTTGGCGCCTTCGTGTTTTGAGTGCACCCTGAGGCTCGGAAAGGGTGATGCTTTTGTTTTGCTTTGGGTTGTGAATAAGCAACTTCGTTTAATCCCCCGTCGTTTGTTTTTGGAGGGGGCTTGGCTTTTGTTAACGGAACCGATGTTTGAGTTCTAGAGATCGGCTCGCAGACAAGTGGAGTTTGACACACAGACAGGTGGATAAGGCTCTCAATGCAAAGCTTGTTGAGCAGTCATAGGCCCCAAACCACTTGAAAACCATGCTTGAATTCACACAACCATGTTCACGGAGGTATTTAAGCTCGTGAGTGTGGAGGGTGGGGATTGCTCGAAGCGATGTAATTTTCCAACAGCTGGTATTTGCACAATTAATATCCCAAATGTCCATCAGACAGTGGCTAGTGGCTGGGTGGGTGCATTTTATTATTTTCTTGGTGGGGGAGGGGCTGGAAGGAGTGTTTTTCCAGGTCTTTCCAGGAATGCTTCAGAAAACAATCCCAGTAATTGGCTGGTGTCTGAAAAGAACAATGGCTTGATATCCAAGGGCTGCCGCCCACTAGTGACTCTAGTGCCGCCCCCTGCGGGCCTCGATGCCACTGATGGATATCTTAGTAAACTATTGTCAACAAACCCACATTCTGGCCCTAGTGTTGCCCCACATTTCAGCACAACGTCAGTCTCTGCCAGCTTCTACATTTTGAAATTTGAGAATACAGAGGATAGGGCAGATCAGGGTAGAATCGACTCCCTAAACCGCAAAAGCTGACCAGCAAAACCGACACGATTGCTGAGATGCAAAAACAGGGCTTCGAGGCATGCAACAAGTCCTAACGTGACATTTGAATTCTAGAAAATAGATGTAAAGATGAAACAGTGCAACACCCGCAGCATCATCTTTGGTCGGACAGCTGAATGTGCCAAAATCCCCGCATCAACAGTTTGAAGGTTTGAACAAACACAAAGACACCCGCACCATCATCACTATTTGTCAAATTCTCAGGCTTCAAACGGAGCCGGCTTCTGCTTACTTGGCGTTCTAGGGGTTTGCCCGTCACGCCTCCCTCCCCTGCGCCTCAAAAAGGGGGTCGCCAGGTATTGGAGCCGCATCATGGGAACCAATTCGAAGAACCATTCCTTTAATGTTTAAGTAGGGGTGGGCCATGGGTAACTTTCTCCATGTAGGAAATATCATTAGTTTAGTGGATCAACCCCCATGCGTCTACGCAAAAGAACATGGCCCTCACAAAGGAAGGTGTGCCCACGAGAAACATGCCTTTGACAGGGATCCCTCATGTTCGATTGGCACGCATATTTAGAACAAGCGTGTCGCGTGATCTTGCATGAGGGCTGTTGCAGATTTGGGTGGGGCAACAATCCGCAGCTTCGAAATCTGGGGGTGGGGGACTACATGCATTAGCCAATGGCCGAGGAATGCATTTGGGCAAAGCGATATGATTTAACATGATTTACACACGGACATGGGAATCCCAGGGGGGCTTCATTTTGTTCGAGCGCTCGTTCTGCCCCCGCGTACCCCACGGTGATCACGTTGTTTTTGTGCCCAGACAGATCCTTTGGATACTTGTGAGTTGGATCGTTCACCTTCGGCTTTGGGGAAAACATGTCTTTCCCCACTGGCCGGCAAGAGTGCGTACGTCCCCACCCCGAAGTAACGTCTGGAAGGCAGGCGTACCAATGGCACCAACTGTTCATTTTGTGGGCGCAAAGTAGCCGCAATGGGTCTTGTTCGCTTCCTGCCAGTCCGAACTGTCAAGGCTTACCCTCCAGGTCGTTCCCCAATTTTGCGCCAGCGCTACACATATAAATCCACCAGTTGAGCCCTTCAAGCAGAGCTCCTCCCGTTGAGCCCTCGTTTTCATAGCTGGGCACCACTCCTGGAACCTGTGAAACTGGTTCAAAGCGCACACGTCAGGTGGCTTGATGGTGGACTTCGCCACTTTGGAAGGCACAGGCGCGGTATCCAACGTGAGTTGGCTTGGTGATGCTTGGTGCATGTCCGGCCCCATTTGGGCACTGGGAGGGTAGACGATTTAATGCGCTAGCTTATGAAAACATGATAACGGCTTGATGTTCAATCGCGTGATGGCAAGTGTAGAACGTCTTGATTTGAAGTGGGTTCGGGAGGCATTTGGAAGGATATGTTGATGAGCGTGCCGCGCGGGCAATGGAGAAAAACGGCAAACTAGCTTGATTTCACGGCATGCGATTTGCACAAGCAAATAGTGTTTACGAGGGGCAGGGAATAAACCATGCATATTGCTGCCGAACCCCCACTCCCCGCGCAAGCTCCCAATTCCAGACCTTACCCTTTCAACGCGAAGGGTATGTTGTTTTTACACCAGGCAGCGATCGGCAATCAGTTTTGACAAGCCAAAAGCACCACGGATATTTGGCCTTGCATCCCGCTGGCCGTGCAGGACTGCCCTCTCAAACAAGGCTTGTCTATTCTAAGGACCGATGTGTTCAAAGGAAACCAACCGGCAACATTGCATGTTGAGGGGCCCTTATGCACCCCAACTGACTCAATGTATTTTCACTGGGCTTTGAGACAGCTTAGGTCCTTTTCCTCGGATGTCCCCGGCCGGGTCTTCAACAGACCCGCGTGCGCTCTGTTTGAACCATGCAGCCACCCGTGCGCATGCATACGTTTTTCATTGCATTGCTCAAATGGGTTGCTTGGTTGACTTGTTTGAGTTGTGTTTTTTTTGCTTGCATTTCCAAACGCGTGAATCCGGGAACTCCAGTTGCTCAGCTGCTATGTTTGTGTGTGTCTACTGCATCCGATTTGGTCAAAAGGATCCCATCAAGTTTCACATCACCTTCTGGGCCTTGGTCATGGATCTTCCAGGCTTCTGAAAGGAAGTTGGGCTTAAATTGGGAACTGCGTACAGCAAATTGTCGCATGTCGGCGATGTCCCATGTCAGGACTTCTGTTGACCAAAGATCTGACGCTGGATCCTCCGCCCGTGACCCCCGGGCGATTGAACGACTCGGCCTGGGCCGCCAGGTGCCTCGAAGTCCGCCGGGGCCGTGCTGTTCCTGCACCTGATCCTCATGGCCACTCGCACGGGACCCCCACTGGCTCCGAAGCAATAAAAGTTAAAGATTCGCGGGCGCGGGGGCGCAGAAAGCGAGAAGGAAGTCTGGGGACGCAGAGTTTCAGATGGGCAAATGTAAGAAGCTAGGACAAGTTGCTTGTGGCAGTCTAGTGCAATTGTGGCCATTGAGCCAGCGAGTTTGCTCTTCGAGTTCTTTGTTCACTCCCCGTCTGGATTCTTGCCATGTCATTTGCTTCCAGATGCACTGCCCCCTCCGCCCACAAAGAGAGACGGAAACCCACATGTAAGTTATTGGGGGAGCTGTCGGCCGGCAAGCTGTGGAGACTAGGCTCTGTGTGCTCAAAGAAGCGTCACCTTTGGCTGATTTTGAGTCGATCCCCAAACAAACTAGCTGAACTTTACGGATGTCGTTTTGAAATCAGTTGCCCAAAGCCGACCTTTTGACCTTTTGGTTTCTCCTTTTAGGTCTAGAGTCTAGTTTGAGTCATGGCCCCAAAAGGTTAACCTTTTATTTCTGGGTCCTTTGGGCAAGTTTGTCGGAACCCACAGGGCTTCCGATATTTCCCCCGGCTGCTTTGCATCACTGTTTGCCGATGTTGAGTGAGTTTCCTGACGTTGAAGTCTGGAGAACATGCCTTGGGGGATTCTAAGACCGCCTTTTTGCAATGTGAAGATTGGCCTGAGTTTTAAGGACTCAAGGATGTTATACCCTTCCTGGCCACCTGTTAAAGGGGTTAACTGACCAACTCGGTTCCTCCCCACCCTCCTTCCTCGTTTTGGATGTTTCCAGCATACTCACCCTCATGTCGTGCACTCCTTGCCAATCCCCAGTTATACCCGTGGCTTTTCCTGCCACTTGCTTGAGAAAAAAAAAAAGCCAGGACCCCCCCAAAAAAAAAGAATCTACGGCCGTGGCCGCCACCCGTCGCCTAACCCCAACCCACGACCCTGAACCCGTTTTGGTGAGGCCCTCGCCTGGACGGTGCTACTGCCTTGGGGCGTCGCTATCGCCAAGTTCACCAAGCTCGCGGACCACGCGGCGCCCGGGAAGTGGCCCCTCGAAACTCCCGAGGTTTGTTGGGCTCGCTCGAAAGGAGCCGGGCGGAAACGCCCGCGGATTTTTGGGTCCGCGTCCGAAGGAATTGCTTCGAAAGCATCGAGAAAGCACGTGTTTTGGTGTTTGTTTTAGATCACCAAGGGTGGATTTTTGAGTTTGAGCCATTTCCTGGTTGAAGCTCTCTTTTTTCGTTTGCACCCAGCAACAGGCCGAGTAAGAGTCAGCTCAACCCCCAATCGTGGATTTCCAACCCATTGTCTGATAAAATTAGAGTTGGGGATGCTGACTGATGTTTGCTCACTGTACCCCTCCAACATGACTTCATATTTAGGGTAGGTGCACCCCGCATGTGGGCCAAGTTCCTCCCCTGCAAATGAACATGGGAAACCCATCCATTTGTAGAGGAACCAGCTTGTGGAGGACATCCTTTTGTCTTCCATGCTACTTGCAGAGGCGAGGCGTAATCCCTTTTCACCCTGGAACCCTTTTAAAGATCCTGGATTTCCCTTTTAGCCATCAAACAGGTGACTCGCTGCTGGCCCAAGTCTAAGCAGAACCAAGGTGTGCACTGGCACCCTCTGAATCTTTTGCTTGGGTTCTCTTCAGCAAGGACCCTATCTCGGTCCCCCAGCTAGGTGCCCTTTTACCCCTTTTTTTGGGGAGGGTTCCCCTACTAAAATAGACCACAGACAAAAGTTGGTACCCTTATTCTAACCTCTCTACTGGAGGACCTAGCTATTTATTTGTTCACCGACACTGGACTTACACAGGCGCGTTTCCTAGCAACGCAGTCTTCCAAAAGGCGCCTTCAAGCACCCTGTGCAGTAGGAAGTTCTGAGCTCACTTGTAGGGTTTGCCTTAGTTGTGTTTTGGGACTATGATTAGTGTGTTGACTAGATATTCCCGTTGCTTGGCTAAAGCATGATACTTTCCTGTTGAGTTAGCCAACTTCAAAGCAACTTTCTCCCATTAGGTGGCTGCTTTGGGAGGTCATGGGGAGACAAGGCAGATTTCCCGCAACATGGGGCGACAAAAATGCGATTGTCCCTCATCCTCTTGGGGAAACAAGTAGTCTTGTTTCGGCTGCCACTTGCTTTTCCACATCCAACCTTTCTACCTAAGGTTCAGGTGGCATAGGAAGCTGCAAGTCAGCGGTCGCTTGGCTGCAAATGCGGAGGTGTGGGGTGCAGCTTGGCTGGGGAAACTTCTTGTGAGACTCCTCTCCCATTCTTATGACACCCGACTTTCTTGTTTTGCATCTGAACTAGGTCCCCCAGTAGTGCCCTTTTACCCTTTTTTGGGGGGAGGATTCCCCTACTACAGAAAAACGGTACCCTTATTCTAACCTCTCGATCGTCCTTGACCTCGGGAGATGATAGAGATGAGGGGCTCTTCGCGAGTTTTAGGGCTAGCTTCCCCGTTCTTTCACCCCAACCCGCGAACATACGGGGAGATGCTCCAATTCGAAATATCCTGGCCAACTCGCCAAATAAAACCGTTCGTTGTCCTCCACACGCCTGTCAAAAGGTACATCCGGGGAATGACATGCAAGGCAATGTCTCGGAACCCCTGTTTTTCCAGGCCCAAACCTGCTTTTGAACGGTTTCCCAACTAGTTTGTCAGGTTGAACAAAATGGTCTCCAACTCAGGGGTACTTGTGGTTGAACCCCGAAATGTTGCAAGTAAACCAGCAAAACTAAACCAGCAAACCAAGGGGAGAAACAAAATCATCCACCCCCCCCCCTCCCGCGCCCATTTTCGCGTTCTCGGCCAGGTGTGCTGCTCCAGCTGATTGGCTTCGTAATGGCAGTATGGCATGTTTCAGAGCAGCTCGGACAAGATGCACACTGCTTGCAACAGGGGCCGGCCCTTAGATGCTGTTCGGTGGTTTTCAGCATCGTCTTTTTGGACCATTTATGCCATGTGAGTTTTCCTCAGGGGAATCTTGAGGGAAATGATCCACTTCCCAAGTTGGACTGTCTGACTCTAGACGGTAATGGTGAATACAAAAAGCGAGCTTTTGGCCCAGCCTTTCATGAAGCGAGCTGTTGACTCAGAGCAAGCTCAATTGAGTTCCATAGATCTGGGTGTGTCTTGCTTTAGCATTTGGCTCCTCTAAACTTCGGTTTCATTCTGGTTTCCCTAGGCCACAAACACGAGAGCCTCCAAAACCGGAGACCCAGATTTCTTCTTAGCTCCTGGCACTTGCGCAAGCTCGATGGCTTGGCCCGAGGAACGGCATCCACTTCTCCAGCCCCCATCATTTTGTCGGCCTAGGCCGGGACGCTTGACTCGGTGACTCGAAATGCTGGGACGCTTGACGCGGTGCATTTCAAGAGGCATTCTTTGGGGAAGATCTTGTTGAGATCGCGACTTGTTGTTGTGTGGACATAATATATATATATATATATATATATTGTTTTTTCCTCCCTCTCAGAAAGCGCGACACAGGCATCCCAAAGTCTGAAAACGTCGCTCCACATCGCGCCAGTTGTCTTTGTGCTGGCCATGTTTCAGCCAGTCAACGCAGCGCTGCGCAAATGCGTGGATCACCCGCTCGGATCTCAGGGGCTCATGGCATGCCTATCGTACCCTTGTCTTTGGGAAACCGCAGTGAATCTGTCAAGTTTGCTGCGAACAACATGGGGCCCCCTTCTTCTTGCCGCCCCGCCCCCCCCCCCGCTACATTCACTCCGGCGACATGTTTCTACGAGGTTGGCATTCACTTGGCAAGCTATCGCAGCATGTTGTTGCTCCACAACCGTTCATGTCTTCATTTGTACAAAGACGTTTAGGTGTCAGGTGCCCATACAGGGTTTGCAACCGTTGCACTCAATCAACGGTTGCCGCTTAATTAGCAACGGTGCCCTTAGCCCCTTTGGTTTCCGTGCAAGCCATGGGTGAAATCGACATCACTGATGGAGTCCTTGGATTGGGCTTAGTATAAATCACCGGGATGGCCCAACCGTGCCGCCGTGAGCAGGGAGGGTAAAGGGGGGAATCTACCCTTTGAGGCTCCCCTTAGCCAATGAAAAACTGGCCTGGCTGTGCATGTTGCTCCATCATTATCAGTATCATCAATGTTAGCATGAATAGCATTGCTGTTCACATTGCTCTGTTCAACACGTCACTTGTGTTTGTGTTTTTGTTGCTCCGAGTGATCGGCTGATTGGCTTTGGCTTGCTTGTTTGCAATGAAAACTGGCCTGGCTGTGCATGTTGTTCCATCATTGTCAGTATCATCAATGTTAGCATGAATATCATTGTTGTTCACATTGCTGTGTTCAACACGTAACTTGTGTTTGTGTTTTTGTTGCTCCAGCTTGCCTTCCCAGTTGTTTAAGGCAACATGTCCGGCTTGGGCTGACTATTTCTTGCCCCGTGACCTCTTTGGGTCAATGCCCTTCGTACGGGGTTTATCCCCTATCCGGGGATTGCCCCGACTTGCCATGGACCTCCCAAGACCCCATCCCATCTGCACAACCACCCGCGAAGTCGGATCAAGCTTTCCCTTCAAGATTCCTTGTCTTGCGCTTTTGGAAGCCTGACCCGGCATTCCGCGTGCCGACATGCCCTGAATCCTTCTTTTTTTTCTGCGCGACGGAGTGTCAGATTCTCCCCTCGCGCCGAGGGTGCCCGGGCAGAAGAAATCCACCGGCAGGCTGATCTTTGAGATTGTGCACAAGGGCCTCTGGGCAAGCCCAGGGCGATTCTTGCTTTTTTAAGGGAAGGAAGCCCCTGAATTCCGAATACCTTGTGGTTAGCCGAATATATGGCTCCTAGTGGAGAATCCAAAGACGGATACCCCCAAAAAAAGTTGGAAGTATGAGAGGTTCCCAAAAGGAAGGTACAGCTTTCCCACATGTTCAGATCGTCAGCTTCTGTGTAATAGGATGGGCTCATTGATCCGGGGTCAACATTACCATAGCAAAAAGGTTCACCTATCCCTCTTGGCCACTGGACACACTTTTTTTCTTCTTTTATATATATATATATACATATACATATATTTGGTCTTTTTCTTTTTTTCTCTTGATCAGCTTCGCACTCGAGTCAGCCAAGGCTCTGGCTATCTTGCAGTGGTTCTTGGGATCGCGCTGCTCAGATGCATTTGTGCTCAACAGTGACGATTCAGGCTGACGCGTGCAACCAGCTGGTAAATTTGATCGCTAAACCCAGAAAGTCGGTTCCAAGAGGGGCACGGCTCGGGTGGGTTCCATTTGAGGGCGCCCTGTCCTTTCAGATCCTTAAAGCACATGGCATGTTCGGGGCCTGCGGGGCTTGGATGCCTCTGCCGGATCAACATGAAGCTTCACTGCCTCATCTTTGGTTCATGTCTCAAACGCGGACAGCACGCGTCCGTTTCTTTTGGTTGGACCCCCCAAAAAACTACAAGTCTGATTCGGCTTCCTGGGGCGTTCCCTTGCAACACAAACCACTCCAAAAGGGGTATCAGACCTTGGCCCTGGCCCAGTGTTGATGATTCCGATGTGTCAAAGCCCAAAACCGCATGGTGGGATTTCTTGTTGGCATCTCAAGCCAAGCCCAAGGGTACCAACTCAGCCACAGACTATGAGGGCTCAAATCATTTAGAATGGGGAGCGGGATACTTCAAAACATTTAGTCGGGATGGGGGTGAACTAGTTTATTTCGCCCTATTGCCCATGACCATCTGAGGAATTGCTGGCTTGGTGTGGCTCTTCTCCTGAACCAAAACTATGGAGCTGCAGAGATCGCGGCACCTCGATTCAACTTCGACTGGGCTGCTTCCTGTTTGTTGTTGTTTTTTTGGGATGGGGGGGGGGCCTTATTTTCAACTACCAAAGGGGTGCCCCAAAAAAAAGAAGCGACTCTAACATATCTCAACGAGGCCTCGCAGAAGTGCCCCGTTTGTTCGGCCGGGTGTTTGCTTAGATGTCCAGGGCTCGCCTTGTTGGGTTCAGCTGTTCTCATTTGGCAGGAGGGAACTGAGCGACGGGCACGGGCTGGCCTCCCGACTTTGGAAGACCATGTTCCTCTCGGAAAGGGCGCCTACGCGTACATGCAAATTTGTTGGATCAGAACAGTCCAGGCGAGAGCTATAGCCTTTGAGCCCAGACCAAACATATTCCAAACGCTTCAGGCGGCGTTATGCGGCGTGGACCGCGTGCGGCTAAACAGGAAGCCTGATGTTCAGATTCATGCTTTATCGGGCGGCTCGGGCCCTGGTTCCCATTGATAGGTCGAAAGAAGCCGAGGACCTCGAAATGGGTTGGCCACTTTGTCCAGATGCCACTGTTCAACTGAGTAATGAGCGCACAAAAAGTGATACATCAATCCCTTCGATTCGATTTGGAGCGGCCCATCCCCGGCTGCACAGGTAGCAGCGGCGCTGTGCGGGCTGGGCACGGCGTCAGCTGCTGGGCTGAGGTGTCAACGGCGTGAGTTGGATTTTGGAACCTAGCTGATTGGCCAGTGGAAAAGTGTATCCTTGTTTAGGAGCAGTTATTCTTTGGGGCCCGGGTGTTTTGGAGCTTGGTGTGTCTCTGTTTGGGGAGCCGAGGCGCGTTCGCACGTGCACCAGCGCGCAGTCACACACACACACACCCACACACACCCACACGGACACGGACACAGACACAGACACAGACACAGACACAGACACAGACACAGACACAGACACAGACACAGACACAGACACAGACACAGACACAGACACAGACACAGACACAGACACAGACACAGACACAGACACAGACACAGACGGACACACTCGCAGGCAGGCAGACAGGCAGACAGAGCCAAACGGAGAGAGACAGCACGCAGACGCAGACGAGCAGTTGAGGCCTTGGGGACCTGAGGCTTTCTGAGGCTTTGGCGCTGTGAAATCATACTGGAGGAGTTGCTTCATTTTTGTGGGGTGAGTCCCAAAGGACTCCGACGATTCAAGGGGACACCCGTTTTCGGTGGCCAAGACGGGAAATCTGCCCCGCTGAGCTAGGTGTTGATCTATGTGGTGATGCTCCTTCGGCCTGGGTTGGGACCATCCTGGATTGGGTTTCCAGGTTTTCTGGGTCCCGACCGAGTTTGGGGCTGCAATAGGTCCAAGGGTGTCTCAGTCATATTTGGGTTGCTCTTTTTTGGGTTTAAAGGGGGACCGCCAAAAGGAGCACCACAATTTTGGTAGGTTTTTCTGTGGGGTTTCCGTTTGTTTATGTCAACTCTACCTGAGCTCAGATGTGCTGCCAAGACCGGCCACAAGTGGCCAGAACGCATTTGAGAATATTTGAGAGATGTTTTTGTTTGATCAGTTTGCAAACGGCTGAGGGTGTCCATAGGGGTCATTTTGGTTCTATTTATTTTCCAGCGCTACCTAGTTCTCTGAAAGACTCAGGGCAGTGTGTGGTCAATGTTTGGCTTCCATGGCTTCCGTGGCTTTGCTTTGCCATCTGATGAGAGCTGGCCAAGACAAGGAAGGCCTGACATCGTCCCGATAGCCTTGGATGTTCCGATGTGCCTAATCCTGTATCAGGTTGGAAGGCTTGGGTTTACAGGCTTCATTCTGCAAGGAGTGTATTGGATCATGCGGGGCCTTTTGGCTCAAGTATGATCCAAACTGGCTAAATTTTAACTTCTGGTTTTGCGTGTTCGGCAAGGGTTACTTGTCGAATGTTGGCAGTTCCAGGAGTTGACTTGGCAGTTCACACGGATCGGCCACTCTTGTCTGCAGGCGCCTACCTCGACTTCAAGCGCCATGTGGGCACTTTGCTGGAGCAGGGGAATCATGGCCAGGCCCGGCTGCTCTGGCTTTCGGCTGTGGAAGTGTTGCATGCCCCCTTCATGCAAACGCCCCTGCCCGTGGTTGATAGTGGGGAGATACCCCACTTGCAATTTGCACCCTGCACTGATGACCAGTGTGCGAGATGTGACGTATCTCTTGGCGGCTTCAAGTTCCCGTTCATTGGCACCTGGTTCCGGCGTGCAGTCTTGGCTCAAGAAGGTGTATCTGCAGAGGAGGCCTGGGCCGCCTATCATGGGTGCTATGAGGAGGATTGCCTGTCAGAGGCCATGGTGGCTGAAGCAGGCAGTGGCCTCCGTGCCCAGGACATCATCCCGATGTATGTCTCCGCCATTGCTGGCCGGGTGGAATCGGGCGACCTCCCCTTCGTGTCCTTCAGGGGCTTCATGGGGACCTCGAGGAGATGGAGTTTGGGGTCTCGGAGTTGGACCGAGCCATGGCCCAGGGAGGGTGGCTCCCTGGCCAAAGCCACAGCGGGGAGGCTTCTCCGTGGGTGGCTGGACGAAGGGAGGAGGAACCTCCCTTTGGGCGCCTACTGCGGCAGCAGGGCTCATTCTGTTTGCGCATCATGCGGCATCCACCAATGTGAAGCCTGCCCCATCCGTTGCTGCCAAGGCTCTACGCTGGGGGGTGCTGCTCTTAGCCATGGCGTTTCGCGGTGACGCCACTCCTAGGCGCTATGCCACTGAAGCCATGGAGCACTCCGGGGGCGACCCAAGCGGCTCTGGCAAGGGGCTCATGTCTCGTGTCCAGGAGGCCAACGTTCGTGCCTTTCGGCAGAAGCACGGGCTGATGCAGGACTCCGACTTCGGCTTCGCCTTTGAGGCCTTCGAGGATGCCGTCCGCGTGGGTGGCCACTTCGTCGCCGCTGAATGGGCGCGGGTGCGGGCGGAGCAGCAAGCCCACCTTCTCCCGGCAGCTGCGGCAGTGGTGGAGGTGGATCCCTGGCAAGTGACGCCGGTGGGGCCATCGACCCTCCGCCGGCCGGCGGTGCAGCTCCCAACGAGCAATGTGGGCCTGCGGTTGAGGCAGAACCCGGATAACGCCGAGGCGGTCGGCCGCAGGGTCAACCTGCTGACAGAGGCCTTCATGAAGCTGGGCGTCCTTCGACCTCGGAGGCATGATGACCCGAAGCGCTATGCGGACTGGCAGCAAGCGGTTCGGAGACTTGCTCAGGAACGAGTCACCCAGTCTGAGGCGACCACGATCCTGAACGCTGTGAGGACGTTCCAGGAGCTCTCGCTCTTCCTCGCAGCCAGGGACGTGCAGGACCCAGAGGAGTTGGACTTTCACGCCTTCCTCGAGCAGGCCATGTCGCCCTCGCGAGCGCTGCAGTCTTTGCGCTGGCTGTCCAACAATGGCAGGTTGCAGTGGCAGCTGGACCGCCTGAAGCCCCCCAAGGTTATTGGGAAGGTGCGCAAGGCGAGGTCCCAGGCAGTGGTGGTGGAACCGCCCATGCTGCTCACCCTGGAGGGCAAGATCATCGAGATGCAGCAAGCCCGCGATCCAGCGCGTGGACAGCAGCGCTTTCGTCGTGGCTCGTGGCAGCGGGCTGCCTGCGCTACAAGCACCTGAGCCTGTCCAGTCCGGTGAAGATCAGCAGGGAGTTTTTGCATGGCCACTGCCACAAGGGGAAGCAGGCCCACAACCGGGGATTCGACTGGTGCGCACCAGCCCGTTTCTCTAACGGTTGGCACTGCTGACAAGTGGCTGGAGGACTACCAGGGGTTGGCGCCGGAGAAGCACGATAAGTGCGGCATCTGCTTTCACCCGGTCTCTGGCCAGGCTTGGCCCATTCGGGAGGTGCAGAGGGTTACTCAGCACCCCCACCACGGCGTGGTGGAGCCCCTCGAGCAGCTCACCAGCCCTTCCTGGAGGCGGTTGCTGCCGACACCTTGATCCGCCTTCAGGACTCCGAGATCGTTTCCCTGGGGGACTGGCAGGACAAGGTCGAGGAGTGCGTCTCTATGCCGTTCCACTACAGCGGCGGCAAGTACGCCCTGTCCATGCGGACCAAGATGAGAGCCTTCCTCGTGGCCGCGAAGGTCGCAGACTGCGAGGCCTGGGAGACGGTCACCGAGGAGGAGATCGCCGAGGTGATCTGGGCCCAGGCACCGCAGACCACGGCGCTGAAGAGGCGCTTCTCCCTGAGCCAGTCGCTCGTGCACAACGCCCGCGAGCGGATGAGGAGGCCGGCGCCTTCGGTTAAGGCGATGCCATCCAGGCTGGGCGAGATCTTCCTCACAGGGCATTTGAAGAATGGCACAGCACTGTGCCCGGACTTCAACACGGGGGAATGCCGCCAGGATCCGTGCGCAAGGGAGCACTTGTGCGCGATGCTGCAGCAGACGGGCAGGGCATGCGGAGGGCGCCACCCGGCCAGCGAGTGCCGAGCAAAGCGGCGGATGACCGAGGCTAAGCTTGCGCCATCGGAGGCACCGGCCAAGAAGCGCCGAAGAATCTTGCCCCCGCCACTGCCAATCGCCCCGGCCGGGCCCATGTCATCCAGACCGTCGGCCGAGGAGCTTCGTGAGGCTGCAGCAGCCGACCACGTTGTGGACGTTGAGGATGCGGAGATCGGTGAAGTTCCTGCCTCGGTGGATATCAGGCGCCCGCCGAGGTCCCGGGCAACTTCTTGGAGATCCCGGAGTGCTTGGGCTTGAACCCGGCTGACAGCAAATGGGACCGGTTGGCAACCGTGAGGGGGAAGTCCGCCCAGATCCCATCGCTGATCTACAACAACGTGAAAGGAGGAGCCCTCTTCTTGGCGGGCATCCCCACGGCAGTCACGGCTGCAGCCTTCCCAGCATGCAGCCTCCAGGTGGTTTGCTTCCCGGAGAGGCTGGCCCAGCGGCAAGGTGTTCCCTTGTCCGGGGCTCACGTGGAGTACTTCGCCATCGCCCACGCCGATCGAAGGCAGGAGGACTGGGACCGGATCTGGCCCTTGGTGCGGCGCTCGCTCTACCATGGAGATGTCGTCATCGTCCACTGCATGGCGGGGCGTCACCGAGCCGCTCTGGCGGCGGCGATGTGGCTGTCAATGCTGAAGGGGATCAGCCTGGCGGACGCAGCGGGGGAAATCCGGAGATGCCGCGATGTGGAGATCACCAAGACCCTGCAGGGCCGCAAGCTGGCCGGATGGGTGCACCAGGCGTTGGCGAGCTCCTCAGCAGGTGTGTCTGTGCACCGGTTTCATGGCCACTGCCAAGAGCCAGGTCCACGTCAGCACAGCCAAGGGCTGCCGCTCCCGTTTTCCACACGGAAGAATGGATCAGGCAAATGCCCCGCGGCACTCCTATGTTGTGCAAAATGGGGGACTAAATTCGGGCAGCCCGAATCCGGCGCCCAAGGGTCAAAATCGGCTCACTGAGGGAGGAAACTAGCCGGTCACTTGCTCAGGCAAGTCCGGCAAAAGCGCTGCTCCCATGCGATGGCCTCGAACTTGTCCAAGGTGGTCAGCGGGTAGGCCAGACGATCAGCTCGGCGAGCTGCCTGCTTGTGCTGGCAGAGCGGGTCGGGTGAGGCACCAGTTTGCCCCGACATGCATGAGTCACGGAGCATAGCCAGTCGACCATGTGGCATTCGTTTTTCAGACAGTTTCAACCGAGTCACCATGCACCGTGGCAGGCCAGGGAGGAGGCCGGGGGGCGTTACCTCCCGTACGGCCGTCGGCCACGGAATGCGGAGCAACCGGCGAGTGCACGCCAGGGGTCTCTTTTTCCATGCAACTTTTAATGAGTCGAGGGTTGAGTTGATTTCGGCCGTGCGTCCCCTCTTTTTCCCCCCTCCCGTTTCGTGATTTGGGTAGTCCTTTGAGGCCCGAGTGATTGTGTCTTTCCCCTGGAAATCGCATGGCGGCTTCCCTTGTGCCGTCGGACGGAGCCGATTGCCTGGACAGGCTCGGCAAGAATTTTCAATTGGCAGCGGAGGTAGTGGAAGCGCTTTCCAAGGCGGGCATCGCCGATTTGGAAGAGCCGCTTTTTCTTCGATGCCGAGGCCAAGGTGGAACCTTGGCTTGGGAAGATCCAGTTGGGAGCGGAGGCTCAAATCCAAGCAGCCAGATTGCGGAGAGCCTGGCATGCGGTCTCGTTGTACTATAAGACCGCCGAGCAGGACCGCTCGCGGGTCGCCATCGAGAGGACCTCGGGGATACCGAGTTGAGATCAGCCAAGGAAGCCTTTTGGGCACGTTACAAGCTCAGATTCCCCACGGAAGTGTAGCCCAGTGACGCGGCCGTGTCCAGGGCTTCCAGGGAAATGTCCAAGCGTCTCCTGTGCGTGACATCCGTCTGGAAGGTGAAAACCTTGCAATGGCAGCTCGGTACCTCGAGCAAGAAGCGCAAGCTTGGAGAAGGCTTGTGGACGGAGGAGCCGGACGACGAGCAGCCCGGGCACCAGGACTGGGAGACGTACCTGGACAGGCTTTTCACGTTGCTGCTGGCCTACGCCCTGGGCGGGGTCAAGGCGCTGGACAACGCGCCCTCGGCCAAGGAGGAAGACGTGCTTGGGGCGGACACCACGAAGTTCGTCTTCGTGCCATTGGACGTGGTCATGCGCTACCACGCGAGAGCCCGGCGCACCTCGGCCAGCCTGTGGCTTGTGCAGAGGGACACCGAGGAGAGGGCAGACTGGGTGAGCCGCTTCAGGGAGTCCACCCTGACGCTGGGCCAGGTCATCAAGGCCACGTACGAAGCACGGGACGCCCACTGGGTCCCTGCCAGGAATTTCTCGGCGCCGACCAAGGAGCGCCAGCAGGCGTCACCTGCCACACGGGGGGGGAAACCCCGTTGGCGAAGCCGATCGCGGGGAGAGCGGTCGCACGCGCCATGAGAGATGGCACCGTGCTATGCCAAGCTTTTCAGCATGGGCAATGCAAGGCGGGGCAGTCGTGCCCCAACGGCCAGCACAGGTGCGCTGCGATCCCCAGGGGCGACCGAGTCTGCGGGATGCCGAACCACGGAGCCAAGGAGTGTCGGGCGGCAAAGAAGTCTTGAGGGTGCCCTGGGGGGGAGGGGGACTCCCCCATAGGGTCAGAACTCTTGCACCCCCACACCGGATCCCAGGAAGACGGCCCGTTGATGGTCGACCTCATGTGTGGTCCCAACATGCCCCTGGCAAAGGCGTTTCTCTTCTGTGGCTGGAGGGTGCTGCCCATCGACTGGTCGCTGGACCCGGGGCACGACCTGTCCAACCCTCCACGAAATCCAGGGCCAGAGAGATCCCTAGAACCTTT
This sequence comes from Effrenium voratum, assembly GCA_963377175.1. NCBI lineage: Eukaryota > Dinophyceae > Suessiales > Symbiodiniaceae > Effrenium > Effrenium voratum. Next base: position 427,951 of record CAUJNA010003331.1, read on the forward strand.
GCGGCCCAGGTCCCAAACCACTGCGTTCTGAGGTACACCCAGAAGGTTTGCCCGGGCTTGACCCCAGAACCAAAGGCGGGTGGATGTGGCAATGCGGCATGTTCCTGGATCCTGAGCCATGATGGAGTCCGGCCTCTGGTACGACACGACGTACTCGGCATGCGTTTTCATGTCAGCACAACATCCATGAGATCGAGCTGATTCACCCTCGCGAATGCCACCATCAGCATGCAGCATGGGAGTGGGCTCCTTGGGAGGACACCCAGGGGAGGCACCAGTTCCCGTCGAAAGAAGACGCGGAATATTCAGCCACCCTGGCCTTCGCAATTGCTGTCTCGGTCAGTTGGTGGGCGGTCCGAGAAGGGCATGCCCGACTCCACGTGCCACGGATGCCGCCGCTGGAGGCGTGTGGCCGAAGGCAACACTGGCTGGATATCGATCCCAGAGCTATGCGCAGCTGGGCAATGACATCACCGTTCGTGCAGGGGCACACCTGTACGACGGACGACTGGCTGCCGCTCTACGTGGACTTTGTCCTCGCCAATTTGCAGGCGGAGCTGCCTGCGCTGCAGGGCAAACGGCTGGCATGTGATTGCGGCCCGGACGGCGTCTGCGAGGCAGATGCGCTGGCTGGGATGGTCTTTGATGCGACCCATCCGGATGCCGAGGCCAGCCTGCCCAGAGTCACTGGGCGGCGGCATAGGCAGGCCAGGGGCTCTGTGCTCAGGGCAGCGGCTATCATGGGATCGCTCCGCGGCAGTGACGCCCTGCAGTCGATGTCACTCTGGCTTCCTCAGGAGGATGTGATTTTGGCCTTTCGCAAGCTCTATCCGGCCGAGTGGTTCCAATCTTTTCAGTGGCCCATGTTGGAGGACCTGTTGAATCAGGAACCCTTTACTTGCTACTTGGACTGGCGCCAGAGCCGCAGGATGGAGTGGGACGGGCCCTTGGGGCCACCCTCCTCGTCCAACGCTAGTCGGAGGCGCCAGCGGCTGGCGGAGGGCAAGCAGCATGGAGGCTACAACCACAAGGCCTCCATCCCGCCTCTGGTAGGATATGGGCTGGATGCAGACACCCATTTTGCCGCATCCCTGCAGTGGACCACCACGGCAACCCCGTTGGTACGCGGCCAGCATGGTGATGGACAGCGACAACCTGAAGGAGCGCCGTCGGGCTCCATCGGGGCCATCAAGGAGCTGAAGCGCAGGTGGGCGCCGGTGTCCAAGCACCTCGTGACCTTCCAGTCCGAGGCCATCCGAGAAATTACCTCGAAGCGCGATCTTGGTTTGCTGGGACTCTTTGTCGTCCTCATGCAGTGGGGCGACCTCCCTCACGGTTTCATCAAGGGCCTCCCCGCGGTGGGCTATGCCCCTCATTACGGAGTCTTCCCCCACCAGCCCGTCGAGGCAATCGCCCACTCGGAGGTGTTGGCTGGCTGGGAGGAGCACAATGCCGCCACCATCGCGGGAGTGCGGCCGGGTTCCACAGACTCCTTCGTCCTCGAGCAGTCCACGAAGGATCACAAGGGGTTTCGCACCCCCCCGATGAACCTGAGCCAGCTCAAGCGGTATGCCAAAGGAGACCCCTACCGGCTCATACCTCGTTGTGTCATCACACAGGCGTCCGGCAAGCAACGTCTAATAGACGACGCAGCACGGGGCGGGCAATCCGCATCGTCAAGAGATGCCAACAAACTTGTTTTGTGCACGCCGCTCCGCCCAGCGCTCCACGTCCAAGCTGCTGCAGCCTGCCTTCAGGAGTGCACCTGGGAGCGGTTCGCGCAGCAGGGGCAGTGGACGGGGGCCGGAGACGATTGGCCGAATGCCTACCGCCACTGTCCCATGTCACGACAGGAGGCCCTGGCCTGTGTGGTAGTCTGGTACCACCAGGAATGGCAGGGGCCCGCCTTCCAGGTGTACCACACCCTCTTGTTCGGCCTTCCGTTGGCGGTCACCTCCTTCAACCGCTACTCTCGGATGGCGGAGGCTATGGGCAGGCGCTTCCTGGCAATCATGGTGTCCATGTATTTCGATGACAGTCACATCACCGACCGCGCAGTCCACGGCCCATCAGCCCAGTGGAGCTTTGGCGTCCTCAATGACCTGCTGGGCACCCCGTTTGCCTGCGGATGTCGGTACCTTCTTGGGTCTTGACATCGGCCTCTCGGAGATCCACACACATGGGCGTGCGCGTTTTTGGGTTCGAGAGCGACTCGAGCAGAAGGTGCTCACCTTCATGCGTGACGCCAGGAAGAGCGGGAAGTTCACCCCGGTCAAGCCGCGAAACTCTACGGCATGGTCAACTTCCTGGAGCATGGCCTCTTCGGGCGCATCGGTTTAGGCGAGATCCAGGCATTGAAGGAGCACCAGTACGGGGGCTCCAGCAGAGCCGGCGCCAGCCTCCTGTCGGCTTTTGATGTGTTGGAGGCCATCATCAGTATGCGCCCCAGGAGGGAGCTGATGGTCCTACCCATGGACGTGCCGAGGGTGGTGGCTGCCTCGGACGCAGCCTTGGAGGCACCCCGTCAAGGGTCCGGCGGATACCACTTGGTCTTCCAGGACGGTGGCGCGCAGATCCGGGAAGCCTTTGTGGCCGTCATCCCCTCGCAGGTCTATGACATGTGGGGGCCAGGCGACCATAAAATAGCCCAGTTGGAGCTATTCATGGTGGCGCACGCCCTCACGGCGAGACCCGACCAATTCCGCGGGAGACGCGGAGTGTGGTTCATCGATAACATCGCCAGTCTTATGTGTTTGATCAGGGGCAGGAGTGACAACCCCGACTTGGCCAAGATGGCGACGTATATTCAGTGTTTGCTCTTTGCGTTGCGAGCCTCACTCTACTGTGGGAATACATTCCATCCAAATCTAATTGGGCCGACGCGATCAGCCGATTAGGACCCAGTGACCCGTGGTACCGGGCCACCCCTTCCGGCTGAATTTCAGTCTTTTCCCTCCAGCTCTACTGAGGCTTCCGTACCGCGCAGTGATTACCTTCGCTGAGTTCCTGTGAGTGCATTGGGAGAGGTTGTGAAAGTAAGTGCTTTGGGAGATGTATCCTGCTTGATGCAGGGCATCCAGAGCTTATCGGGGGTAAACCCGATGTGCCGAGGAAATCGGCGAATTGACTGGGCCACAGCATGAGGGAAATTCATGCTGTGGATACCAACGCAAATCCCACAGGCAAAGGTGGGTTATCAGACTCGTATAGCATCGCTTGGAGTGAAAATGCTGCGGTGCTGTTTATATCAAACGTCCTTGGGAATGTAATCCTGTATCAGGTTGGAAGGCTTGGGTTTACAGGCTTCATTCTGCAAGGAGTGTATTGGATCATGCAGGGCCTTTTGGCTCAAGTATGATCCAAACTGGCTAAATTTTAACCCCACCCTATCCCGCCCTAGTTCACCGGCCCCCCTAGTTGGGACGTCCGTGAACTTTGAAGAGCGCGCAGCGCTTGGGGAATGCCTGGGGGACCAGGCCCCCAGTCAGTCAGTTAGCTCTGTGGTGGGAGATGTATCCTGCTTGATGCAGGGCATCCAGAGCTTATCGGGGGTAAACCCGATGTGCCGAGGAAATCGGCGAATTGACTGGGCCACAGCATGAGGAAATTCATGCTGTGGAAACCAACGCAAATCCCACAGGCAAAGGTGGGTTATCAGACTCGTATAGCATCGCTTGGAGTGAAAATGCTGCGGTGCTGTTTATATCAAACCTCCTTGGGAATGATTTGAAGGTTGAAGGCCTGCCTTGCGGTGTTTCCTACAATTCGGGCCCCGCTCGCGGATGATTTCCCTTAATGGGACACTAACGAGCAACGGGGGAACGAAAGGAGAAGCAAAAAAAACAAACGCCACAAAAGCATGCCAAGAGAGCACATTCCGTCCCCTTCCCGATCGGACCCTCTTAGGTCACTCATCGACAAGAACAACTGCATCTCACGCGGCCTCGCCACTTGGCCGCAGAGATGCCTTAGACCCAATTCAGCGGCTGTGAGATGCTTTGGCCTTTCTCCCCTTCAAAGGCAGGATTCCTGAACCAGCATTCCCTATATTTCCCTTTTTGGTGGTTTGAAGCATCACCTTTTTGGCCCATGGAAGGTGAGTATCCCTTGGTGGGGGTGATGTTTTAAGGGGAAATATAGGGAGCCCTGTCAACTCCCCCTCTCATGTTTGGCCTTTTCCCGGGCGGCTGGGTCCCCATGGAGCCAGCTTTTATTACCTGTGAACCCTGGGCGCGTTTCATGGGGGTTTCTTCCCCGAATTCAAGTGACCCACAATTTCAGCAAACACGTCTTACTTCTTGCGGTCAATTCATTAGTCACGGTCACCCAGTCGTGAAGTGACAGGGGTTCTCCACTTCGTCCAGAGACTTTGAACTACGAAAGATGAACACCCCAAAAAGGCCATGCCGATGGGCAACTCGGAAACTGGGCAGGGGCTCGCTGCCACCCAGCGACGTTGTAGGTGGTTGAGACCAAGACGGTGCAGACGATGGAGGTCAAGGAGCCGTATCAAGAAACCAACGTGCCGGGAGAGGTAACAGCATAGCGTCGCAGCCAAACCGAGCTTTTTGTGCCGGAGCGCTCGACGGTTTTTTTGCCCACGGGTCCTGGCCCTGGTATCACGCCGGCACGGCGAACCAGGGCCCGGCGGAATTCAGGCCTCAAAGGAAAGACTGAATGCCCGGTGGATCCAAGGATCAAGGGGGGCGGATGGGGGCGGGCAAGAGAGAGGAACCTTCAAAGCAATGGGAACCACCAGCAAGTTGATCAACTTTTTGAGGGGAAATCTGGTGACCCCGAAGTTTTGCCCTTGAACCCCATGCAACTTTGAATTCGACCTGTAAAGCGGGGCTTTCAGAGGCGCCGCGGCGTTGTCGCGGTACCGCCCACAGCAGGACACCAACTCCCGAGACGTGGGCCATGCACGTCCCTACTGAAGGGGTTCAAGCTAATTACTTGGTAGGTTACAACGGTGACTATAAGAGACTAAACCCAGTTACCCCCACTCACAGAGGGAGGCGTGCCCTAAGAGACGGCCCGTTTCAACACCGCCCTTGCCGGCCTCGAAAGTGGCTGGATCTGCCACCGAGATGTACCTGAATGGGGGCAGGCTGTCTTAAGAAATGTAGTGAGTTATCGCTTCCGGAAAGGAGTGGTTTCTGATTGAAATCCCTTACCGCGGCAAAGACGCCAAGATACCTACCGTTTAGATCAGTTCTCATACTGAGCTTGAAATGGCCCATGTCTGACTGTCTGCCCGGGGATTTGCAGCAGGCTGTCGAAATGCAGGCCTCCGAAGTGAAGCGGTCTGGATTTCATGAGCCCTGAAAAGGAATCCTGGCTGAAGCTCAAGGAATCTTCCTGTGCTGCTAGCTTTTCTTTCAAACTTGGTTTCGGAAGTATGCATGTTCCCACTAACCAGCAAGTTGTTCTGTTTTCCTCAGGCGATAGCCACAGTCAGGTTTTGCACTGCTTCACTTGCCAGGGCAAAGCTTTGGCCCATGCTCCTGACCCAGGCTCATGTAGAGAGGGGTGTCCTTGTACGCCGCCATATTGGAAATGGAACTGGTTGCCCTCAGATTCTGGGACTTCCCGGGCGTAAGCTTGCTTTCGACAGAGGTGTAAAAGGATAGCGAGCCAGAAGTGGTCTTGGAGCGAGGTGAAACGCGAGAAGCAAAAACATGGAGCCGGCCGCCCGGCCGCTGCGCTTTGCTTTGTGAAGATGAGAGAGTCTCAGGTACTTTGGGAGGGCACCTTGGGCAAATGTGCAGGTCAGGGGGGTTCGGGGCACCGTATTGTGTAGCATGGGAGGTGTGTTGTCGTGTCAATGGCCTTTGAGGTTCCATCCTCATTTGCAAGGGGAGTAGCTTGTTTCTTGGATTGGCAGGGCCACTGCCCAGTTGCCACAACCTTTTCCCCTGGGAGCAAGCAGAAGAAGAGCTTTCTTTGTCAGGGCGTAAGTTCCCATTTCGGGTGCACACGTTAACTTGTTCCCGTTTTTGACAGCCGAGTTTCTCTTGAGTTGTGTGTTTCCGCGCATGTTTCTTGGGGATTACCACTTTGATGAGTGTTGAAGCGACACCAAGCGCACGCGTTGAGATTTGGAGGTCGAAGTCATGAAACCCCTCCTTGTGTCTTTTGCCATCTAACGCGCAAAGCCCCCCCCCCCGAAAAGAATGGCTCTTTGGGTTCCAAGGCAGGAAAGGACCGACTCAGTTGCCCAAAGCCGACCTTTTGACCTTTTGGTTTCTCCTTTTTGGTCTAGTTTTAGTCATGGCCCTAAAAGGTTAACCTTTTATTTCTGGGTCCTTTGGGCAAGTGAGCCGAAGCGAAGCCTGGCAGGTTGGCGGCGGCCAAGGCTGGGTGTTCGCCGGAGGTTTCATTAGGTTCCCAAACGAGAACCGGCTCCATCCGGATCCTTGCTTTTGTTTTTGACTTTTTAGTTGGTTTAGTGGTTGGGTTTCCACATAACCCACTAAACAAGTAGGCTTTTAGCAGGGGATGTGAGGACAGCCCAGCATAGTTGTTGTTTTGTTTAGGTTAGTTTGATGAAACTTAGATGGGTTCTATGACAGCCATCTATTTTTCACAAAAGGCCACCGATCAGAACCCCTTCCATCAGAAGGTTCGCAGCGGGCCGCGCTTTGTGGTGGAGTTTGGCTTGCTGCAAGTGGGGCCAGTGATTGCCATTCCAGGCAGCTGTTCGCAAGGCTCCCCACAGGCTTCGCTCCGCTCTGCTCCTTCTCTCTCTCTCTCTCTGCGCTTCTGCCCACGCTTGGCTTTGCTCTTCTCTCCCGACTTCTCCCTACCCTTCCCTCCACTTTTCTGCATCAAGGATCCGACGCAGGGCTTTTCTGGCCATTTCCCTTTTCTTCTCGTTGGTTCGTCCCCCGTCGATGCTGCGCGTCGATCTTGCAAGGCGGAGCTTTCGATTGCCTTCCCTGACCTCAGGATCAGGGGTCAGCAGTAGCCTAATTTATTTGTACCACTTTGGGAGTTGCCTTGGTCAAATAGCTTGTTGTGAGTTTGCTGAATTATTTCGGGGCAACCCTTTGGGTAATTACGACTCGCCTAGTTTCCTTTATGTTGTGGTCTGCTTGTTGAGGGAGTGGGGGGTAGTTTGCCCGGCCAGTCAGAAATTACAAGCACATGCAGATCATATCAGCAAGTCAAAGTTGGGGGCAGGCTACACTTCACGGTTCTACCCTTTTGGCAGGCATTGAAGAGATAACCATATCTAGCTTTATTTGATTCAGGTCTGTGGTGGGAGCCTAGTCAAGATGCTCGTACTGGCTTTTCACCACTATCATTCATGGAGCACGCGCTTACAGTTGCAATCTCACCAGCGCCTTCCAACTTCCAACCACTGCATCTGGACAGTACTTGACTTGGGCTGTTGAAGAAAGGAAAAACAGTTGGGGGGGTGCTGGCAGAGAATCCTTTTACTTTCTCATTCAAACGATGATCCCAGCTGCAACTGGTATGTGCCAGGGGGGCCCCCTCACGCTGGTCTTCCCCGTGACAAAATATGCCCCCCCTCCCACCTAAAAGAAGCAAACACGTGGTTTTACAAAAAATCCCCCCCTCCCCTAAAAAAGCAAAACCGTGGTTTCCCCTGTGTTTCGCTTGCGGTAACAAAAATACAAAAATCCTCCCCCCCCCCCCTCACCCCCCGCCCAGCTCACCCCCTCCAAAGCCCCAAGCTCCAGGCCAAGCTGCAGGAAGCCCAGCGTGGAGAGGAGAACGGCGAGGCCGGACGCGGTCGACCCATCCGGGGTCAGCGAGAGCCAAAGTTTTTTTGGGGGATCCAGGTCTTAGCGCAGTGGGCGTTGGACATATTGTTTACTCCAACTTGCGCAAGCGCCCCACAGCGCGGTGCAGAAACCCGCTTGGACATATTAGTTTAAAAGAAAGGCGGAAAAATAGGAATCCTCAAATCCTCAGGAATCATCAGTTTCTGCTTGGTGAGACGTTTCTTTTGTTCCTGAAAGGCTTGGGCCGTTGCGGCTTCAAAGTTTTGATGGTTGCTTCACCGGGGTAAATGGTAACAGCTACATGGCATTCCTGACTTGTTCATCCCTGCTTCTCTGACGTATTTTCGGGGCTGGGCAAGGTGGAGGGGGGGACAACAGAGACCTCCTCTGAGGCCTAAAGACCTTACAGTGTAGCCAAAGGAAGCCACCGATTTTGCAGTCGATGCCTAGTTGCTGATGCCCTGTTCTAAGGTATCAGCTCAAACCATGAATGCTTTGCTTTCTGGTCAACTTCGTGTGAGCCAAGACGGTCTCTTCACATTCCCCAGGCTCGGGCCAGTTTGGTTTGGGGATGGTTTTCTCCATGTCCTTGAGGGGACCCCCGGCTGCGGGGATTGGATTGGTTCGGGAATTTGAACCCTTGGCTCTCATAGAGTAAATGGGAAACCCCAAGCACCAAAGAACCACTACTTGGGGCTAAAGGTGATGTTAAGGCGAGGGTGATCCATTGCCTCGCCAGTGAGCCAGAGTTTGTTGCAGGAACCGTGGCCGATGAAACTGTTTACCATGGCTCATGTTGAAACGGCCTCGAGATGCCGCGAGTAGGGGGGGGGGGAGGGTGGGACATGTATACATCGTCGGACAGCATGTGCGTTCTTTCCCTTGCCGGCCGAATTGGCACATACCCAGTCAAAACCGGGCTTTTTCTGAAAGTGCAGAAGGCCCTTGCGCGGCAACATGTGCTGGGCATTGTTGCTGAGGCGAAGGCTGAGGAAGAAGAAGAAAAGGAGGAAGACAATGATCGCGAGGATGCGTGGCCTTGTGAGTCATGGCCTGGAATTCTACCCGCCCCAACGGACGACGAATCAATTTTCCAGTCGACCGGCAAAGTGTTCCTGGCTGTTGTTTGCTCCCTTAAGGAATTCATGCGAGTCGTTTTGTCAGGTTTCCCTCAATTGGTGGTCTGGATTGGTGGTTTGAGGATGTGAGCCCCAGTTGTTGTTACCCCCCAACATCCAAACCACCCAACCAAACCACCAACCAGGGGGAAGCTGATGCTTGTTGTGCAATCAAGCATTGGCTCCCGCGTCGCAGGACAAGAAGCAGAAAGGCCCAGCCCCTAAGATGCAGAGGGACGACACACGATCCTTCGCCATCTGACGCAGAAGTGCGGCATGTCCACCTTCTTATGGTCAAACGGGGGGGGGCATCGAAACGTGTCAATTACATGGCACATGTAACTTACGTCTTCTGGATTGGTTGAGCTGCTTTTGGACAAATCAGCTAAGACAAGTTGATGGCGCAGAGAGCAAGGGAGAGAGAGGGAGGGAGAGAGATAGAGACACGAGTTGGGGTCCACAGCTTGCATGATTGCCAGGTTGGAATATAACTTACATTTTAGAAGCTGCACCTTTCTCCTTGTTTTTTCTTCCAGTCCCTGAAGGCGACTTTTGTGCAAGGAACAGACAGTCTTTTTGCAACCGGCAAGAACGGGCTGGACGGGATCGCTTTGACTTGACTTCATCCATGCCCTGGGCAAGGCTCCGACTACTCTGATTACTCCTACTCAGACGACGGCGCCATTGGCCCCAGATTTGCGCGATGTTGCGCCCGGTGTCCACCAACGGTGGTGACGGTTTCATCTTAGAACTCCTGACGTCTAGGAACAAACGCCGGACATGGCATTCTCGTTGGCCTTGGAAGGAGTTACCGTCCTTGAAACCGGCAACGGCGACAAGCGCAAGACCTTCAAGGTCACCATCGCTCCGGTTGTCCCCCGTTGTTCTGAGATCACGGACATGCCAATGCTCTGAGAAAGGCATGTCCTTACACCCCCCACATTTGTTTTGCGAGAGCTCCCGAGAACATGGATTGCATTAGTGAAGTCACATGAATGGGGTGTAGGTCACTGCTGCATCTCAACCAAAATATTACATGAGGCTTAGGCGGTATGGACATGGTTTTTGTTCGCATGTTCACTGTCTCCGCAGTTTTGGCGGAAGCTTTTCAGACAGCATGCGCAGCTGCAGACATGCGTCCGGTCGGGTTGACCTAGTTTGAGGAAGCGCATTTTGCTGATCCCCTTTTCAGCCTGGCACTTGGCTTTGGCAAAGCAGGGAGATCCCAAAAATGATGGTTGTCCTTTGACTTCCTTGAAGCCAACCTTGAAACCAAGCTGAAAAGGGCGCCTTCAAACAGCAAGCCACACACACACACACACGCATGATCGTTGCGCCTCAGGCCTGAGGCCGAGGCGGGATTGCATGCGCTGTTTGTGGCACAACTCATGCGAAGATCCCAAGTTCATGTTGGGGGCCACTTGCAACTGGTTGGCGCTAAGTTTGTCTTTCTTGGTTTCCTTCTGGTTCTGAAACTGAATTACGGTATGGTCTTCCTTTACAGCCGAAACTATTTGGGCAATTTTGAGGATTACACCCACTGGGCCCTGCCAGCGTCCTCAAATTATTGTGTTGGGTGCCGATGGAACCTCCCGATTTTTTAGCATTGGGTTGGGGTCATCCACAAAGCAAAATGGCGCGGTATGAATACCTAATTTCCCAACATGTTCCTTAAAAAGCAAGCATAGCGCGAATTGTTGGAAACAAGCGCTTAGTTACCCAAAAAACACGAGTTTTTGGCTCGACCTCTCCGTGATTGCTTGCCAGCCACTACTTGGCCCTCACAAAATTCCATGGTCAATAAACCTGTCAACAGTCATCAAAACTACCATGTTGAGTACCATTCCTCACCAGCTGTTCATGAGAGCCGCGTAGCAGGCCTGCCCAGTCCGCAACTTGTTCAAGCGACACATTAGTTGGGTGGTTGGATTGGCAGCTTGGATTCGGATGTGTTTCCGTGATTCTTGTGCAGAGCACATGGGAAGCCACCAGCAAACCTCCAAACCTATCAGAGGGAAGCAGAGTTCTGGCTTGGCCCACAAGGCTTAGCCAAAGCCAAGCGTGCTGAAACTCGCGCCAGGGCGCTGGGTGAGCCGCTGAAACTCGCTCCAATTGGGCTCGAAATGGATGGAAGCTTTGCCCCGTGACTTACCAGCTGGCTGAATATGAGGGACTCAGTAACCAACCTGTTGCTACTATAGTTGTGGCTTAATTTGGCTTTAAAGCACCCCCACCCCAAGATTCTACCGTACTTAGCCCCATGCTTCAATCGGCTCAACATGTGCCTTGTTCTGTTGCAACTCCTTTCTGGTGACATGCTTTCCGCTGATGGTTTGAAGCATGGGAAACATGCAGGCCATTGGTATCTCCGTTGTTTGGTGTGGGTGTGCCTTTGTCAGTCAATGGTCATGGATTCCTTTAAAAGGGAACATAGACAACCATGATACGGACTCCTTTTCAGGCACCATGACCATGGGCCAATATTGAGGTTTGACCATGGCAGACATCCGGGAGGGAATCCCAATGAATGGGACAAACCACCTTCCAACTGGTACAGTGCTTTGTCCAGCATTGTCCCACGGAAAGAGACCTGAGAAAAGGAGAAAGGCCAAGTTTTCAGCCCCTTACGAGGCGGTCCCACGTTTTGTTGGACACAGCTTCGCAGTCGTTTTTTCCCTTTTCGTTTCACAGCTTCCTCGGAGTCTTTGTTGAACTAATGCTGCATTCCAAGGTTCACTCAATATGGACCTAGGTCCCCCCACGGACTATATTTTGGTTGGGGCAGAGGCTGAGGTGGTTTCTTTGTAAAGTGAACACGGAAACCACGTCCATCCTGACAGCCGCCATGCCCCAAGACATACTGGGCATGCTGGCATGCCAAAGGACCAAGAGAGCCAATAACGACCAAATCTCACCTGCAGCGTCAAGCGGTCACTTATTTTTGTTCAATTGGGACATCGACTACTTTTTCTGGAAGTGGCCTTCAAAACTGGTCGTTGTCACAATCGAGCAGTTTTCTGAGAAACGAACACTTTTTTGTAAAAACAGTGCGTTTCCTACCTGTGAAGCATTTTCGGGGCAGCTGAGCCTGCGGCTCTAGGCACCGCCTAGCTTTGTTGCAAATCCTGAATTTCGTGTCGTTAAGAAGTGGAGCCAGCACAGGGACAGGAATTGGAACCTTTGGTCTGACCATTTGCTGTTTTTGCGGAAAATTGCGCCCAAAAAATGCCGCAAATCGGGCGCAAAAACCCGCAAAACGGACGCAAAAACCCGCAAACGGACGCAAATCTCAAAAAGTGGTCAAATCTAGAATTGCAGAATCACACAAAACCAGCTCTGTTGCCTCATCAGCTGGCGAACTGCAGGGTTTCAATCCAGAAGCAGATCACCACCCGCATAGCAGGCCAGTTGCGGACCGTCCATGCAAAACAACAGCCTGCAAGGATTGCCACGACCCTTTTCCATAGAATCGGTCATTTTCTTTCCAACTCGGCCCAACCGGCCCATATTTGATCAGTCGGCCAGAAAAAGTGTGACAAACCACATCGAGCAAACATAAGTGTTCAAATGAAGGTGCAGGCATTGCTTTAGGAGGGTGAAAGCTGCCATCGCACATGGGATCAAGCTGTATTGACTCGGGCCGCTGAAGCAGTGCAGCAGACCTTATGCCAAGAGGGTGTCCATCGGAGGAAAAGACTGGCAACGGGGCTCTTTGGGTTTGGCCTCGGTTTTCTTCGGTACCAGGATGTTGCTTGTGACTTGGCAGCTCAGCTGCCCGAGATATAAGTCAAAAGGTGGCAACGATGTCATATGTGAGTGGTCTCAGTGCGCGGCGGTACGCACTTGCATTTCCAACATGCCAAAGTTACATGTTGAACCATACCCCATTCCAGCAATCACTATGCGCCTTGGGCGCTTTGGTTCACTTGGAACAATTTGATGACTCGCCGTTCATCTGCTAGATGGGGTGCTCACTTTACGCCGGCTTTCTTTGGATGGCGTTTGACAACTTGACCAGTGACCCCCCTACAAAAGATACCCCCCCAATGTAAAGCGCTTATGAGCAGCAAAACTGCACATTTGAGCAAGGTCCGCAGCATGGTAAAAAGTTGAAGCACAGGGGGGAGTGCATCTACAGCCTGAGATGCCCCCAAAAAAAACCAAAAGCAAAAGTGCCCCCGCAGCGCCGCCCAACGGCTCACCGCAGCCTGAATTCAAACAGTTTCCTTTTTGAACTGTTGCGTCACCACGCCCGAACCTTCTCCATTCCTCATGAAGAATCCAAATCAATTTTGATCAATGAAGGGGGTGGTACACCGGGCCAAATGGCACGGTGAGTATGATGAATCTCCGGCAGCACTTCTTGAACCGCGAATGCAGAGTGTGTGTTTTCTGAGAAACGAACAGCATGGCATGGCAGCGATGCTCCTCAGAGACCAGCAACACTGCATCTCCTGGTCACAGCCACAGCTGGGTCATCATCCCAACATTCCATTGCAAGCAAACTGACCTTGAACATGAAGTGGCAGCATCAAGATTCCGAACCGACAATCAGTTTTGGAAGCAAACAAGTAGCAAACCTGGCTTTTCAGTCACTATTTGAGCAGCGTCCAGCCATGAGGCAAAATGAGCTTAAACCACTGTGACCCTGTGATTGAAGCATTGCAAGAAGGGCAAGCCAGCAAGTATGGATCCTCGTTCCCCGCGCGCTGTTCTTGAAGCAACTTACGCTGGGACATCCAACGCATCTGTTTTTGCCTGCCCCTTATACACGAACTAAGGCTTGACAGCGTTTGTTGCTTGGTTCCTGCTTTCGAAAGTTTCTGCGACTGGAGTCCATGTCCTCCACACCAGGGAGCCGTCAACACCATGAGCGCAGCAAAAGTGCAAACTATTGACGCGTGACACGGGCGCATATTGGAAACATATTGTGGGTCTGGTATGTCAATGTGCTTTTCAGTGGCCCCTCAAGCACACAGGGCAGCTGGAGCAGAAACACGGGAGAATCCAGGCAGAGATCCAACAAAAAAGTAACTAGAATTCCTTCTTGTCGTTCCTCTGTCAATCATGGCAGAACTTTGCTCACCCTTGAAACCGGACACCTTTGAGACGCTAAATGCGATATTCAGGTTTGGGAAGCTTGGTTGGAACTCCCGCAGGACCTCTAAGACATTGGTCACTAGAGTGGATTGCTTAACGCCATGCCGGGGATGTTTTCCAGCCACTCGCCGGGGCCCAAACCGGCGCAGTTGCGGCAGAGGGGGGGGGGGGGGCGGGAAGCACATACGCGGTTCGGTCACAAGAACGTTACTTGGGGCTGGTAGGGATGGCAACAAAAATGCAACGCTTGGGGATGGTCATGCAGCCATTGTAACGGTTTCCACGAAGGGAACCAGAAATCTGGCCCACAGATTCGGAGTCACCACGGCGCACAAACAGACGGGGGGTGGAATACCGAAAAATCCCATGGTCGTCCAGTTCCTTTGGCGGAATCCTAAGAAGAACGGTGCCTCGGCCTGACGAGGCCACCCAAAAAGGGGGCGCTATAAGTCCATTACCCCAACCCCCACGGTTTTGCGAAACTCTTCGTGCCTCAGGGTGCCAGTCTCTGAGCTGAGCTCCCCTGCGCTGGTGATCGCAGCAGCGCTAGGCCGGATCTAGCTGGTTGGAAAGGGGGAGTCTCAGGAGCTTCCAGATCTGTAGGCACATTGTAGTGGCCTACATACCCCCCAGCCAGGAGTCCCCCCACAAAACCAAAAAGAGCCGTGTTTGCGGACTCTACGAAGGTCGTGAGCTTCTTAGTATACCACAAATTCCTCATGGGGATTCAGCTTGAAGTGGTCCACTCAGAGCTGACCATTTGCCCATGAAAGCGTATGACCAACCGGTATGATTGTTCCGAATATTGCCCTGAAGCGAACCGAAAGATTGGCCACCACGCGGACCAGGTCCATAAGAAAAGTTACAGAAGGGGTCGTCATGGGGCCTGCGTTTTGCATATAGGGAAATATGCCAAAAAACCGCGAGTTTTTCAAAAAACAGACCCTATGCCCCTGGCCCATGCATGTGTGACATTGATGTTTTTTGGTGGTTTTGGAAAACTCGAGGTTTTTTGGGAGGCGACGTTTTTGTTTTGCTAGGAGTGGCTCGCAGCCTAGCAACGGCTTTAAGGCGGTTGGTTGGCTGGTTGGTTGGTTGGTCGCAAACCAGCAAAAATACAAATAACATCGCCCCTTCAGCAGCAACAGTAAGCACAGCTGAAACAAGCCCCAAAGCCTGACGCAAGCCATCCCGAAGCCACCCCCAAGTTTACGCAAGTTCAACCATAAGCAGGGAAGCTCAAAAAATCAACGGAGGGCCATGTTTTTAAGGATTATTTTCATTTTTTTAAAGATGCTTTTTGTTTTCAGGCTGGGTGGCTTTTCGGCTTCTTGGCTTTTGTGGCGTTTACGTGGGTGTATGTGGCTTTTGTGGCTTTTCATTTCGCATCCTCTGCATTCGTGAGAAAATGCTGTAAAATACAGCATTTTATTAGCCAAGACGGAAAACCAACAAAACACAAAATAAAACAAACAAATCTCACCAAAAACAACTAATGCCAAGCGGAGGTCACGCCAGCTAGCCCCAAACGAGCCAAACACCAACCCTGACAAAGCTCTAGGGCGTGGAGGGCAACATCCCTGGCATCGCCGGGCTCAGTCTGCCCCTGATCTGTTGCCAGCGCAAGACATGCATGAGCCCCATGCTGCGTTGCAGGGCTGGTTTCAAGCCGCTTAAGTTCTTGCGGCTGGAATCGGGCAGGCTGTAGACGGCTTTTCTCTCTTGGTCACAGTCACGGTGCTCACATCCGTAGCGAGCCACTCCTAACAAACAGCCACTCCTAGCAACAAAAACCGTCGCGACCGGTTTTTAGGTTTCCAGATGAAATTTATGCTCTATGTTTGCTTCCATGCCAGCTAGCACTTCCCAAGTGTCCCCCCATTCTGTTGTGTTCTTTGGTTTTCTCAATGCTTTTTGGCACATTTGGGGATGGGGTCATACAGAAGGAGACATATGCCATCACCAACTCAATTCACAGCCATCTGTCTCTCTCTTTCTGTGGTGCCCTTCCCCCCATCTTATGATTTGATTTCAATCAATATTCAGATATTTTACGCAAATAGTATATCAGTGAATGTCATGATACATATCGAGTAAAGTCAAAATATAGTCTTGAAATTGTAAGAAATTTCAAAAGCAACATGCTCATAATTCAAGTACAATGTACTTATATCATAAAGTTATCTTTAGAATTGTTAAATAAGAATATGTTGTATAAACACACGTATTTGAGAGTATTTGAATTTAAGATTTGGCAATAAAAAGAAATAGTAAATGATGATAATGTACATTGTTCTTTTGTCATTTCTAATAACTGTTCAGAAAATGGACTAATTGAATGTATTCATTGTAAGTAAACTCATTTCACGATATTGAATGACACGTTCCATCTTTGATATGTAAACTTCAATGAGTTAGATTTCAATATTAGTTATTCGTTTAGATACTACGAAGTTATCTTAATCAATAATTAACAAGAACAAGAACAAGAACCCCAACTAATTCAAGTTTAAACAACTATGTTATAACCATTTTATGGTAGATAGTTAGAAATAGTGTAATATATAGAGAATAATAGAGTTATATATAATGAATATTCTATCAACAACATATACTAAATTCTTATATATCAGTTCAATATTCATATTTAGAGCAAGATAGTTTTGAAACATTAATAGTAATGATAAATACAGAGGTCATATAATATTGAATGAATTGGGTATAAAACATAATATAAGACTGCTAGATATAATTTGGTTTCACGATATCTCGAGCTAACAGAGCAGAAGATATATATATATAGATGTATTCGTACTTAATGAATAACTCCATTTTGATGATGTCGCAGAGCAAGAGATGTATAGAGTTAGTAATAATTGATGAATAACTCAATCTTGATGATGTCACAGAGCAAGAGCCTCAAATGCCACAGAGCAGTAGCCTCCAGGTTAAACAATGCAAATTTGCCATACGCGCAGCCAAACTTTTCCAGATCATTGAAAACACGCGAAAAGCATAGTTGCGCAACTCCAGGCCCCACGGCGACCTCTCAAAAGTTAACGTTTTTCCAGGTTCTTTGATCCTCCCGGTCTGGACTCAATTTGTTGGGAAGCCCGTTTTCGTGGGGTCAACAGGTTTAGACGGCCACGGTGAGAGAGATGCGCCAAGAAGCGTCATGCGCAGGTCTGACCTTGGCATGCCTGGCGTACCAGAAGTGCGCCAAGCCCCTGCTCGAGGAGCAGGACGCGATGGGCTTTTCACGGGTCGACATGGTTGTTGTTGGGAAACATTTTTGTTTTTGGTGGTACGCCAACGTCAACCAAGCCGAGAACCTATTAACCAGCCGTTTTGCTGGTTCGCAGGGAATGAGAAATGGAATGACCCCAAAAAAAGCAGAACACCCGGGCAAGGTCGTCCCCTACTGAGCACCAGCAAGTTTTGCCTTTGCGGGTTTCTTTCACCATTGCCCTCGCATTTCAAGACGCATAGCAAAGGAGCTATGGGCTATTGCGACTTGTGACTACCCAAAGCTATTGAGAACCCACAATCTTTCCACGACTTTCCTTGATATGGCTTGAATGCATGGCTTTGTATTCGTATGTGGACACTGGTGGCCAACAGTGACGCAGACAGCTTCCACTTGTTTAAGGCAATGGATCCTTGGCTCACACGCGAGGAGTACAAGTTGGCGAAAGCTCGCAAAGCGGCCAAAGACGCCAAGAAAAGGGCGAAGCAGCAGTGACGCATCGGCCGCGTGGTCGCACCCACGTGTGACTGGGGCACACCTGAACATTTGAGTGGGAATTTCAGAGGTTGGGGACCTGATTGAACATCTTTGAACATTGTCACCCAACACTTTCTGCTTGAGACAGTGATAACTGCTCTTTTGGTAGCGAGCCATGGCAAAAACGAGACCTTCACCACATATAACCCAGAATGTTTTGCTTGACCCATGTTGACCAGTGTGTTTCTGGTCCATGGTTGAAACATGGGACTTCTTGTGATATCACCTCAGGACATGGGGGACGGCCAACTTTGGTATTGCAACAAGGGATGTGTTTCACCAGCCAAGTTGCCACTTAGGCGAGTGAGGCAGGGGTCACTCCATGTGACCTCCGAAAGTTGCAGCTTTACCCCGCAACCAGTGCAACATGTTAGCTTCCCAAAGACGATCTGTTGACTTTTCAGTTTCCTTCCCAAAAGGTGAGCCTTGTATTTCTGGGTTCTTTAGGGGAAATCTGGCGACTTTGAGGCAACAGCCTCAATGGGCATTCGGGAATTCGCGACAGCCTTGCGGCAGCCGGCCGGAGGGGAAAAGCCGTGCGACGCAGGGCGATGCGATCGTGGCCACAAGGCCTCGCTGATCAACTTTTTTTCGGGGGAAGGCCAAACTAGAGGCAACAAGCGGTTGAAGAGGATATTGGGCTTGGTCAGCCACGCGGTCGATGCATTTTGGAAGGCGAGAGCCGTGCTTCTGTCCAAAAAACGAACCCCCTTGAATCCGTTACCTTGTGTTCCCTGGCCCTCGGGCAAGCATTCGTCGTGAAGTCTTAAAGTTCATAGCGCTGCTGCTCAAGATTGGTTTTCGTCCTGCTGAGATTCAGGGTCCTTGAAACCATGCGAAACGGAATAGACATGTTGGTCCCAACCCCGAGGTTCGCCCACCCCCAACACTGTTTTAAGGTTGGCCCCGCCTACCCTTTGGGGTTTATGTTGCCGCCACTGACGCCTGTTAAGGTTTATGTGGGCCCCACCAACACCTTGTAGGGGTGTTGTTGGCCCCATCAACACCTTCTAGGGTTTCTCGTGGTGGCCCACCACATTTTGGGTTTTTTTGCTGGCCCCACCACCACTTGTTAGGGTTTATGTTGGCCCCACCAACACCTTTTAGGGTTTATGTTGTGTTTAGGGTTTATGTTAACTCTGACACTTTTCAGGGTCTATGACGGTTTATGCTGGGCCCACCAACATTGTGTTGGGTTTATGCTGGCCGCATCAACACTGTTTAGGGTTTATGTTGGCCCCCTGACACCTTGCAGGGTTCATGCTAACCCCACCACCAACTTTTAGGCTTTATGTTGGCCTTCAGACACCCTTTAGAGTGCGGGAGCGGCCGGGGACATTGGGGAGCGGGCAAACCTCAGCTCAAGGGTCCTGGCGGACATGTTTTGAAGCGGGCGCACACGTTGATTTCGCTAGGCAAAGTCGAACTGTTTAAAGCCAGTTGGTTGAAGGAGTACAAGTACCAATCGGAGGCTTTACCTCCCATTGGACAGTGGGTGCCAGGTAGGAGTCCTCTTTGTTGCTGAGCCCTTGCAAACTACCCCGCCTTTCGGTTGCCAATATTTGAGGAGTTGCCTCCCGGCCCCATTCACTTCATGGATTGGTAGATTGGCATATCCCATGGGCTCAAATGCATGGCCAGCAAAAACGAGCGCCTCAAGGCTTCCGAAGTTGGAGGCTTTCCACTCGTAGACCTTGGAACCTAAGGAAGTTTTGCGGAAACCCAAAGGTCCTGTGAGTCAACTTTTGCCTTAGCTGAACATTTTGTGACGGATCGCACAAGTTCACCCAGCTTGACCAAAAGAGCTCAGAAATGAAACTGTGGACTCGGACGGACACGGATAGTCCTTGCAATTGTGGAGGGTGGGTGCCCGTTTTTTTTTTTTTCCCGTTGAAGCCTCAAGTGCGACGACTCCAAACAGATGTGCTGCGAGTCTTTTTCCTGCTCAAATGGGCGACAGCTCGGCTAGTGGCGATGGGTCAGGGATTCACAGGTTGATCTCTGTGGAAATGACTATGTTTCAAACTATATTTCTTAAGGTTCCTCAAGTAAAGACCACAATGAAACATATGTTGGTTTTGGTGAATGGGCGCACGATGGAACATTGAGTTGCACAGTGGCCCCTTGACACGCCACGCCTTCAGGTAATTGTTGGGAGGTTCATTAACATGTTTTCGGGTTTGGGCAGTTGAGTCATTCCGAACGTGGCTTTTCGCACCCGTACCTGCCCCTTCTGAGGGCCTCAAAAGAGGTTTTCTGAAACCAGACCGGATCGCAACCAAATGAGGTGGGGAACCTCACCAGACGTCATTACTGTAATGGAGTTAGTTTGTGAACCGAGAAGTATTAAACACATTTTTTTGGCGGCCTACTCTATGTTTCAGACGGATTCCGGGGGTCGCAGCCTGGAGAGAGCTTCGCCATCCAGCGCTTGGGCGACCATGAGCGCGGTGCTGCTTGGCACTTGGCGAACTTATTAGCCAAGTGGGCCGTGGCAGAAACGCTGGGCTCGGATTCCAATCATTTCCCACGCCCCCCCTCATGGCCCAAGAGGGGGCAATGCAAATTTGACAAAGGCGGGCACGTGGTTTGAGATGGATTTTATGAAAGCCGACGCGAGCTTGGCAACATGGGCATAGGAAAAAAAGCCCTCTTGCCCAAAGCTTTGCCATTTGGTTTTCCAGTTTGGCCCCGGCATGGCCTCCAAAGGTTTGCCTGCCAGCCTGGGTTTTTGGGAGCTTCTCCAAATGGTGGACCCCTTGTAGCGACCATTATAAGGGACCCCTATTTTGCGAAACCCCCACATAGACAGCATAATTGCTTCATCATCCCTTCGCATCAACAGCCAGGCTCGAAGTACGCAGTACAGGATATAACGCCGTAGGAGCTTGGACAGATCCCAAGAGATGTTTGCCATACACCTGAGAGGTTCCTTACACGTCATGGTTTCGATACATATGCATGGGCTTCAAGCGGTTGTCATGTTTGAACAGTCAAAGCGGCACAAACGCCAACCTTCAGGCAACCCATTCTCCGATTGGTCGTCAGGCTGATTTGCGACACAAGGAAATAGGGGCTGGCTATTTTCTTGCAGCTGGGTGCTGCCAACCAAACCCTAGCTGCCAGGTGCCACTGGTCCTCCATTTGGCAAATTCATTTCATGGGTGGCTCTCCCAATACCTGAGCCCAAAGCATGTTGAAAGGCTGGAGAGAGCTCAAGGAGCAAACAACATGTTGAACCATGCCAAGTCTGATGCAGGCCGGCCTTGGCCCACAGGAGAAGCACGAAGTTCGAAAAAAGCCGAAATTTGGAATTTGCCTGAGGCTCTCCCTTTGGGTTTCCAGTTTGGGCCCCTGGAGGCCTCCAAAGCTTTACCATGTGGCTCTCCCTTTGCTCCAGTTGCACCCCTCCATTCCACGCCTGAGGCCATGTGGAACAGGTTCAAGGCCGGTTTCCCGGCTTGTCGACCCTTCCGTCGCCGGCATTGATGCGGATAAGAAGACTCCAGCCGAACACCGCGGAGAGAGAGAGACGCCTCTTTTTTCGGCACAGTGTCCTAGGGCTTCCATGTTGGGACCGAGAGGGACTTTCCAAAGGCATTGGCGCAATGTCTGGGGTTCGAGGCAAGCCATAGAGCCCGAAAAGGTGGTGAGGGAGGCTGTGTGTGCAATCGCGGTAGGGCACAAGACCTGGTTTGTCCACCAAGGAATCAGGGATGCAGCCCCTAACGTTTGCAGAAGCGAGGGAAGCTTAAGGTGGGCTTTTGATGGTTCTTGGATGGTTTATTTCACAGGATCAGGCTTCGCTTTTTGAGCAACCCTGTAGATTGATAGGAGAGTGTTCCCCCTCTCGTCTCCTCCAACCGGGAAAAGATGGTTTTTTGTTATGTGTACAGGGTCGTGGGGTAGAATACGTAGCATCCCCCCTGTCCGTGCTGTCTCCATGTTTCTTGTGCGGCCACTGGTGCCAGGAAACCATGCCGGATTCGAGGGGAACGGCGACCTGTAGAACATACACTCCCTCTGACAAACAGCCGGAAGCTCCCAGAAAACCTCGGTGAAAAAAAGCAAGTCTTCGAATGGGTTCATGGGAGGTTGCATGTTCGCCTGGGTGTAAGCCCAAGCGAACCCGGGAAGGTCTATGCAAGTTCCCACACGTCTTGCCGCGCGCTTTGGGGTCGCCCAAGGGATCCCGCTCCGTGGGTGGAGAAACCACGGAGAAGCCGTTGAACCCCCTTGCTGGTGCCGGTTTATTGGGCGTCCCTCGTGTGTTGGGTTGCTGTGGTTGCGGTTGTGTGGGTGCCGCTTGTTGGGGTTGTTGCACCACAAAAAGGGAAACAAAAAAGGAAATCTGGAAACAGATCCCGACTGGACGTGTCCGCCACAGACCAGTAGCAGTGTTGGCTCAAGCTGTGCAGCCATGGCGGGCAAGAGGGCCAAGTGCTGGAAGGAGAAAGGATGACGCCTTGCCTGCAATTTGGAGTTAGTTGGCCAGGTTTGGGAAAAAGCAAGGCAAGCAGAGGCCGTCCTGAACCCCCTGAGAGTTGGCCCATTTTAGCGGCTGGACTACCTGACTTTTGGGATTGCAGTGTGGGTATATGAAACCTTTGTAGCGAGGTACAACCAACGCGTGGGCCTGCTCAAATCGAGCCGTGGACTTCTGGCAACCTCTTCTGTTCTCCCACATTTTGCAGTTACAGCCCCACAATCTTCCCCCTGAGCTGTTGCCAAAAAGCTGGGGCCTCCAACATATTAGTATGTATGAACCCATGGCTATGTCGGACCCTTTTGGGGCTGATTTCCCATGATTAAGCCATCACACGGCAACTTGGTGTCCCGAGAGAAATTGGCGGTTGCTGTTCTACGCATTTATCCTGCCCCTTTTTGGGTTCCCGCATCTTCACCCCCCCCTGAGGCCAATTTCATTCGTGCTCTTTGAGTTTTTCTTTTGACAATACGGGTTGTTAAAAATCAACCGTCCATCGTTTTGCCAGATAGATTAAGTGGGTTCCTCTTTTGAGTGGTGTCCCACTACAACTTACGGATTAGGAGGAGGGCAAACCTGTAAACTGGAATTCAAGGCGGAAGACCATGCAAAAGGTCCAAAACGAGGTGGCGTTTGTAGACTTTGTGTGATTTGCATTCACCCGGATCCGGAACAACCCAGCTAAAAGATGACTACACATGCTGAATAGTCAATGGTAGACGTCCAGCTTTTCGAGCTGGCTTCAAAATCCATTTCGATCCTTTTCCAAATAGATTTCGGTGGTTTCCCAGTCTAAGAAACCATCTACCAGAAATTCGCCCAAGTATATGGGCGAGATTGCCCTACTTGCCTTGCCCAAGGCCGAGCTTTTGACCGCAGGAGCTTTGTTCATAAATGGAACCCAGGTGCGCACAAAGGTTGAGCTTCTGGGTCCTCAAGGGTCAAACTGCGCTTTTCCTTGAGCTGCCTGCTGATTTCTTCCGGAAAGTCTTGCCACTCAGGACCCGAGTGGCCTTCTGCAGCCTGGAGGGCGAACAGGTGGAGGTGAAGCCTTTGGGGGGTCAGCTCCAATGCGAGCCCCGGCACGAATTCTAGAATCGCCAGGGGGGGTTCGGCATGTGGCGCCCAAAGACCAGAGGTCCCTATAGGTCCCCTGTTGACGGCATCATGCATCACTTTTATGGCAGAGTTGGCCTCAGAAAAATACACTGCTAGGAGTTGGGAGTTGGGAGTTTGTCTTGGGACAACCTTGGATTCCCTCGTTCCCTTGTAGCCAACCCTCCCTTTGATAAGGCATGGCAAAGCAACAGTAAGCATATTCATGATGCAGGTGGTGCTGGCGCACTTCCAACAGAGACACTTGAGCAGGCGTGCAAATCGTTTTGCCAGTGGAACACCTGCCGTGCGATTCACCTGCATTTGCGCAGCAATCTTGGCCTGCGCTGCCTTAATATGCACTATTGTACGCAAGCAGGATGAGGGGCATGGGAGCTTGGGCCTGTTTTCGAGCTGGCCGCGTGCGCACCATGAGTGAGAGCCAGGCCAGTTTGATTCTGCCCCCGCGTTTATCCTGCGATCAATACCCAGCCGGCTCCAACCTAGCTTTGCCTCGCATATTCCTTTTTGGGCCTCGTGTCCACCTTAGCAAGAATGCGCATCCGAAGGCAACCACTGTCGGGCCCCCTTGAGTTGGAAGCTACAAGCCTCCAGAATGCACACTGAGTTCCCTCCACTTGGCCTCCAACTTTGCTTGGAGCATCGCCGCGTCGGATTGAGGCGCTGAACGGAGTCTGGCAGCTGCCTTGCCGGCACATGACCTTTGAGGAGGAGGGGCAAGAGGGATCGCTACGCTTTCTATGCGACAACATCCGGCAAACCAAAATCCATTGTCTGGGTCCCTGGTGTTTTGACACATGCCCATGTGTTTTGGCGCTCCTTTGCAAAAGGGGATCAGGGAAACCAACTCACTTCAATCAGTAGGTGACCATCCCGTCTGCCGGTTGCATCGGGAATCCCGCAGCCTGAACTCTCGATTGGGCACATGATTTCATGTATCTTTTAAGGGCTGTGGAGAGCCCTGGAATGCAACCAGACGTGCTGGCAAGGCCCACTCCCCCTTCCTGTTCAGAGCGCTTACTGAGTTTTCTTGGGATTGAGTCTGGACCTGGAGGGGACGAATGAGCAGGTGGGGCCGTGTTAGGAACCAAATGGTCTTTTTGCAAGTGTGGAAACCTTTTTCTGGGGATCCCATGGAATCTCTTCATTTTGTCTGAAGCACCGGGGGGAAGGCCCTGGACGACCTGTTGCTTCAAGGGCCTCAGGCCTCCCAGTTTTGATTTTGTCCGACGCTTTGCTTTCGATGCTCAGCTGCGTGCCCCTTGTTGATCCTTTATGTATAAATCTATATAGGTATTTAATGCATGTATAGTATATACCTATATATATAATATACACGTATGTACGTACATCATTCTATGAATATATACATATGTATCTATATATATATATATTCGATTGTAGCTGCAATCGCATATTCTGCCTGTACATGTGTATATATCAAAAAGATGCCGGATCCCAGAAGTACGGTCAAAAGTCATCCAACCACATTGTAGCAGCATCTTTTGGTTGTTCCTTGTTCACAAGACAACTTTGAGTCTAAGGATTTGTCGCTTGGTCTGCAAGATGTCACTCTCTTTTTTGTCCGGACCGCCTAGGCACCCGTGAATTCAGGGTACGCAAGGGGTACACCACCATAGAGGGAAAACCAGAGGTACCTACCCAGAAGTGTACAGACACGGTTGGATTTGTTTGCCACGGGATCCAGCCGCTGGCTCAACTAAGCCCGTTTTGAAATGGGTGTGTCTCTTGGGGAGCTCCCCCCCCGCCCCAAATGCGTGGTGTTCCTTTTGGTTTCCCTTTACAGCTCCCCAAAATGCTATCCCCAAGATACGGGCTATGTTGGGGCTTCAGCGGGCTCGCTCGAGAGGATGGCACGGTGGAGTGGCCGGAGCTGAGCAGAAAGGCCTCCCATCAGAAGCTCCGAGGTGTTTTGGTGTGTCGCAACATCGAATCCATGCCACTTGTGTTCAGGGGTGTCTTTTTGCCACCTTTTGTGGAAAAATGATCGACTCCCTCGTAGTCAAGGATTCCTTTTTGAGGGGGTCGCCAATTTTCTGGAAAAAAGTGGCAAACAGACACCCCTGCTTGTGTTGCAGTGCACCGGTGGAACCGAGGCATCGTCGTGAGCTACTCGTACATACTCGCATGTCTATGTATATACAGATAGATATAAGTGAACACGCCAGTGTGCCTTTGTGTGTGTGCGCGCGTGTTTGCGTGCTTGTTTTCTTTAATTCGCCAATTCAAAGGACACCCATCTCATCTTCTTCATGGATAAGATCGCTTTAGCTGTTCGCGGATGTATACAGTGAGTCTTCATCCTTGCTCCACACTACTTGTATAATTCGCCGATTGCGCCTTGATTCAACCAGTAACGCATGGCATTCATATCCATATATGTCTTGGCCTGTGTTCCCTCTAGGTGCAACCACGTGGCATGTAGATTCATTCATTGTAGGCGAGTGCCTGGCCCCTTGCTTTTTGCAGATTTAGAGCACTTGCCCACATCCTGCAAAGCCAAGGTGCCGAAGGTCCGACCAGTTGCTTTGAAGGCCACATGCACGCCCTTTCACCTTTTGGCTGCCTGCTTTTGGTCCCCTTTTCATGAAGTCCCCCAAAGTTGGCCTCCCTTTTTCAGGTTCCAGCTCCTTGAGGAGCTGAAAGTGAGCATTAGGCACGTGACAAAGGGCTGACCCCCCCCGAGAAAGCGTGGGTTCGTCACATTGACATGTTTGCTGGCCTTGCGCTTTCCCACAAGACTAGATTCTAATTCGAGTGGTGCCCCTCCTTCTAACCAATGGCGTGTTCTCACCTCAGGTGTGGAGAAGGGGAGAAGGGTTTTCTTGTAGTTGAGAGCAAGCTGCTCTGGTGTTTGGCCGGGTTTCTTGACACATGCTGCTGCACTCATATGCGGAATCCTGTTGCAACGGTTTCCTTCGTCATCGCTCCTGACAAGGATTCACCCGACATCCTTGTTTTCAAGGAACATCAGAAAGACACCCACAAAGTATGTGACAGTTGGATGTGCAGCTATTTCTTGCAGAGGGCCCCAAGAATGTGGCTGCACCACGAACATAGGCTGACAGATCCTGAAAGACAGTTTTCGTCCAAAAGGGACCCATGTTGGCGGACGGGAAAGTAATGTTCCCTCCAAAAGTGTTCTCTCCAAAATGATGAATCCCCACTAAAAGGGGGACCCCCCCCCTATAAATCAGCCAGGGGCCTATCAATCCGGGGTTAACATCAATGGTGCATGGCCATCCATTTTCCTCTAAAAGGGGCGATTTTTGGGCGGGGTTCCATGTGGACGGGAAGGTCTCTGGGAGTGGCTCCGTGAGTGGCTCGAGGTCCGGGTGGAGGCCGACGGCCGCCGCGCCGAGCTGCAGGAGCTGGCCTGCTTCGCGGGCATCGGGGTGAAGTTCCAA
This sequence comes from Effrenium voratum, assembly GCA_963377175.1. Taxonomy (NCBI): domain Eukaryota; class Dinophyceae; order Suessiales; family Symbiodiniaceae; genus Effrenium; species Effrenium voratum. The sequence continues at coordinate 454,737 of CAUJNA010003331.1, forward strand.
GAGGCGCTTGGCGCGGAGCTCGCCGAGGTCGTGGTGGATCCAAACCCGGGCCCTCGGAGTCGGTGGGGAAGGAACGCCGGCACAATTCTCGGTGCTCCAGGTAGGTTTAGTGTTGCTTTTTGTTTGATCAGGAGGTGCCATGATGGGGCAAAGTACGACGTGGAGCCAAAGAAGAGACACACGTTTTACAGGAATTTCCGCTTGGGGGACCCCTTGCATGCTTATTTGCAGAGGGGTGGCTGCAGCTTTGGCGTGCCCAGAGCCGACCTTGAGCTCCCCTCCCCAAAGTGATGAAGCCCGCCAAAGTTTGCCGCAAATTCATCCAACCGAAAACTGAGCGAATCCTAGGCCTACCCCAAACCACCCCCTTGCTGACCCGTGCCCGAAAACAGTACATGTTCCTATTCTGTTGGAAAGTGAGTGCTTGTTGGCTCCCACAAACTGTTTGATCAGGTGACTTGTTGTTTGATGCAGGTTGGTGTTTACTCCTTCACCCCTTTTATTGACCCTTACAGTGGTGCACCAAACGCAAATGGATACCCCAAACGTTTGCATCAACGGCCAGATGGGCGCTGTTTGTCCAAACAGATGGGCCTTTGGTGGGTACCTTTTGTTTCCCTGCACCATCCAACATTTGTTCCCTTCAGTGGGCAGACCCATGCCCGGCTTGGATGTCACAAGAGGGGGAAGGCGGGGGGAGGTGGAGAGAGCAATTGTCCTTTGTTCATCACATTGATTCATTTTGGGTGGCTCTGAAAGAACATCTTTTTAGAACATTCGACACTTTGTGCCAAAAGAGGATCTTGAACATGATAGCTTCTCGATTTCCCCTTACTTAACTCACCCCCCCCCCCCCCCGTTGGCACCTTCCCCCCCCAAAACAAAACCGCGATACGCCGCGGCGACGGGGATGGACCCAGCCGCAGAGGTGCGCAGCCACAGCACGGTGCGGGTCTCCTTGTGCGGCGGCGGGCGCTTGCAGTACACCTGCGACGGCGCCTGGCGACCTCCCTTCCAGCGCCCCGACGCCCCATTTTTTTTTCGTTCGGCTGCGGGGTGGTTCCAGGGAGTTGGTGGGTGAATTCGTGGAAGCCGGCAAAACTACCCTTTTGCCCGCCCCCAAGGGAAGCACAACTGCGCCTTTTGCCCGCCAAAAAATGCAACACGCCCCTTTTGCCTCCTCAAGGGAAGCACAATGTCTACCCAAAAGAAGTTGCCTCCACCACCAGGGAAGCAAACCGCCCGTTTTGCCTCCTCAACAAAAACCCAACACCCCTTTTGCCCACCCCAAAAAAGCAAAATGCCCCTTTGGCCTTCGCAAGGGAAGCACAACGCCCCCTTTTGCCTCCCCAAGAAAAGCACAACTGCCCCTTTGCCTACCCGAGGGAAACAAGAAGGCGGTCGATTCAACAGGTTTGGGCGGTTTTTGAAGTGCCGGTCCGACGAACACCAAGAGGGAAAGGTGATCTCTTGACCGCGTTTGTTTCTTGGATACTACCTATTGCGGGTATTGAATGGAAGCCAAATTTGGAACCCACCTCTGGCCGTGTCCAGACTTTTGGGACAAACCCACGAAGGTGGCGTGGAACTGCTCGCTTCACGTTGGCCCAAAGCCACCCCCCTGGATCTTCGCTCGAACGCACGCACGCAGACCGGCCTCAGTGGAATCCAGAGGAGCGCGTGTGTTTTTTTTTTTTGGGGGGGGGTGTTGTCGGGCGAGGCGAACGAAACACGGCCCGGTTTTCAGAGGGGTTTGTTTCCTTGGGCAATCCCCAAACGGGTGTGGCTCAAATTTAACGAACTGGGATTCGCAGGTGTTAGTCTTTGGTTCCATTTACCAAGGTGCCATTCTGGTACATTGTTTTTCAGCCAGAGCCAAATGACCCCTTATGATTGAATGACTCACTTGCACCATACCTGGACTTTTCGCATGGGGCAGAAGGCTCTGCACTTTCGGCCGGGGACCGGGGGGGATTGGATGACTGAGCTGGATGAAATTGCGAAACCTTTCTGCGCAGCGTCCACTTTTTTCTTACACTGGTAGGAAGAACTTCTGTTGAGGTGTGCGGATTGCACCCTCTCCTTTCGGCTTGGACATCTCCTTTTCTTAGGGACGCAAAGGGAGGATGAGCGTCAAGACTCAAGTCAGCGGTTGGACCAGATGTGAACCCGAATGTTGGCGGAGTAATCGACCTGAAGGATTTGCAGATTTTGCAGGGGAGTGCTTTCCAGAGTGGGGCAGAATGTGTTTAAACAATCGTGGCTTAAACGTGTTCAAGCCGTTGATGGGCCCCTTTCTTGTGCTTCCCTAACAGTGACGGTGCCCCGAACTGGGGCCGGGCGACGCCTATGAATCAACTCGCCGCACCAAGCCTGGCAATATTTGAAGAACCTTCTGAGCAGCCCCTCTAAGCTCTCAGAAACGTTCTTGGGTCGTGAGGGGGGGCCTTTGGCTGTTTTTCCGTGTGCTTCCCGCTTCCCGTTGAGTACTGAGGTACATGGAGTTCGTGGACAACCTGGTGGTGTCGCTCGGCAACCTTCGTGCCGTCCAGTAAAGCGGGCCGAAACATCCTTAGGGGTTCCTCAATATGAGCTTGTTGAAATCATAGGGGCACGGAAAATGACTGGCTTCTGTTGGGCTTCCTTCGTAGTAAAACAAGTACTGGTGTCCCTCATGCACAAGTTTGGGAGGCGAGGCAATGGCTGGCAGCATGCTTTCCATTGAGGAGTCCAACGCCCAAAGGGGCAGCATGCCGGGACTGAGAAACGCAAAGAAGCTGCCCTCTTCGGAGACAAGCCCTTGTTTCTTTCTTTGCTGGCTTGTTCACAGTTGATCCCGAATCCTTTGCCAGATGGTGCTAGTTGTTTTTGTTGCAGCAGGGTCTTGACTACGTGCGGATTTCGGCAGTTTGACCCACTCTTGTTGGCTGTGGGCCCCACTAGAGGGCCAGGGGGTTGGAAACAATGGTTCTAGCGACAAATTTCGTGACAGCAAGGGAGCCCCATTAAAAGTGACACAGCAGTTATGAGAATCAATTGCTCATCTTGGTATCACAGGGGGATTAGCCGATGAACCATGCATTGGATCCCGAAAACAACGGACAGAATGACTCTTGGGATGGTCCCCCCTGTAAGCCACCATTCGGAGAGTATTTTTGAGGTTGTTGTTCAGGACCCACCCGCGCCGATGAAACCATGCTGTGACCCTGTGGACTTCCAATGATCTAAGAAATCAGCCGCGGAGACTGATCCTTGCTTTTGTTGGTGGGCATTCGGCAAATCATGGTTGTTGTTGGGAAACATTTTACATTTTTGCTTATTGCGGTTTAGTGGGAAATCCCCACTTAACTGCTAAACTTCGAAAACTGCTCCCCTTCCAACGTCAACCAAGAAATGTCGTGCAGGAATGTCCACTAGCTTTCGGCAAATGTCGTGCCAAAAGTGATGAATCCCCCCAAAAGGGGACACCCCCCTATTAGTCAACCAGCGGAAAACTCTCAAGGTCGGAGTTGGACGAGTGTTTATGAATCCGGGGTTAACATTAGCGGGTTTCCCACTGAGGTTCCCGGAGATCCACCACTCGGCGCAGCTGCCAGCCGCTGAAGCCCCGCAACTGCGGCAGCTGCTGCAGGCACTGGCCGTGGCTGCAGGCTGCGGCATGTCCTTCGCAGAGGCCCGCTTGGGTTTGGGTTCGGGGGTGTCTGAACACTTGGTGGCTCCCAGCCATCCGGTTCCTGAGCTTTTTAGCCTCCAGACTTCACGCCATATTCCTTGGACTTTACTTGGGTTTGTCTTGGGCCGCAGGTCCCTTTGAGCCATGAGGAGTGGTGAAACAAAACACACACCCACTCGGCTTCATGTTGGTTTGCATTGTTGTGCATTTTTGTTGCCGTCCGAAGCCCTGGGACCACTGCAGTTTTCCAAGGCCGCGAACTGGCGGCCCCCGTGTCCGTCTCTCAAAGTTCCTCCGTTCGGCCAGCGAACCGGGAGTAAATTTGCAAACGTGATTTATTTGCCCATTGCCCCTGTCCATTTCGAAATGGACCCCTTTGCGGTGCAACCGTTTTTTTTTTTTTTTTTTTTTTTTTTTTTAAATCATTTGGGTCAACAATCCACGGGGGTTACTTCGAGCCTCAAGTTGAGCAAGGCCCAAGGGTAGACAATCACTGTGTTTTTTGTGGCATCCCCTTCACGGGCCAATCGTCTATCCTGGTTCATTATTCGGAGCAACTTTGTCCAGATCTTTGGAATGTGAGACTGTTGCACTTCCGGACTCGCCCGCAAGGGTGCGCCTCAATGAGAACAAGAGAAAAGCCATAGGAAAACAAACTGGACACGTAGCCACACGCACAATGCACAGATCCTGTATTTTTTTCTTGAGGGATCCAAGGCCGTGTTCTTGACTGAGCCTCGGCCCTTCGAAACACGGAGGCCAGAGGCAAGGGATGCCTCCGGATGACTGTGGCAGGCGGAAGGGACCCGCACGGAGGGTTTCAAGCGAAAGGCTGAAACGTAAGAGTTGCGGGGGCTAGACATTGCCTTGTGCAATGCTTTGCATGAGATTCAACGAGGCCGGTATCTTGCTCTTGATCCTTGCATTGGGGCTAAATGGGGATGTGTCAGAATAGGAGGACCCACCAAATGGCTTCGTTTTTTTTTGGGGGGGGGGTTCTCTTTGAACCAACCCTACAAAGGGTACCCTGAGAACAAGGGACACCCCGAGTGTTTTCCTCGGATCATAGCGTATGGCTTCACAGCACCCTACTACCTCAGTTCTGAGTAAACATGGGCCCGCATAGTAAACATGGGCCACGTTCCCTACCAATGGACCAAGAACCCTGGGCTTAAGTCTGGGGCCAAACACCAATATGAGTTTCTTCTTCTTCTTCTTCTTTTTCCCGTTTTGAAGTTGGGAGACTGCCCCCCCCCCTCCCCAGGGGTGTTGGAAAGAGGATGATAGAGGGTGTTGGAAAAACATGTATTGTTAGGACCTTGATTCTCTTCCATTTGCTTAAGACTATTTTTCCCCTGTTGGTTTTAAAGGGAATCGGACATAGTTGTATGTTCTTCATGGGGCGGAAAAAAAAGCAAATTGGAAGTTCTTGGCAGAAGATAGTATTGTTATTGCTTCTGTTCAATCGAACTGGCAAAAGATCACACTCTCCTGGCTCTCTATGAAACAAAAAAAAAAAAAAAAACGTTCCTTCCAGGAAGCCTCCCATCTGCATCATTCCACGTCGATGATTGTTGGAAAGAGCATGGGTGTTTTGCTGGCGGGAAGTTCCTGAACCAATCTGAATCACTGAATGGCATGTTGAAGAGGGAGTGAACATGACACTGTTCAACCAGGGCGGACAGTACAGCCTCATGTGCGTCCCAACCAAGCATAGCTGCGCTTTGCGTTGCGCCCTCACTTCTTTTCATGGGCTTGGTATGGGTGAAGCGCAAAGCCAGCTGCAGAAGCCTTTGCAAGTTTGTCTGGGCTGCAGAAATGCACCCCCACACTGTGGATGGACAACCATCTGCAGCAGTTGGGATGGATGAAGCCCTATGAATAGTGGGAAAAAACCCACCTACCATCTGGTGCAAAGTTTGATTTTGTCCACCGCAGGCCTCAAAGACCCATAGCTGAACGTCCCTCCCAACCAACAAGCCTTTGAAGCTTCGGCAATACCTGCAAATCCCTCAGGGAGTCCTTTGACTTGGCCAACAAACTGGGATCCCCGTTTTCTTGCTTCTTAAACATCACCCCACCGAAAGAACCCACCTAAACCCCTCCGAAACAACTGCTGAAAAACCACCAAAGGGGGCAGGGCGCTCTGGAGGGTACTCCCCAAAAAGAATCCGAGATGGAGAGAACCTACATAACCCAACATTTTGAGCCTTTGACTTTTTTGGGGATACCCAAAGCCGTGGTCGTCCCTTTGGTTCCTTTGAAAGCCACGGCCAACATAAAAGCCACGACTTGATGCCCGGAGGCCCGGGGAAGCTCCAGTACACCGTGGATGGGAAGCCGCGCCCGGGCTTCTCCCAGATGTACTTTGAGGACGGGACTCAGAAAAACATTCTTTGGACGGAATCCGTTCGCACGAAATGAAACCATGGTTGAAACCATAACGTTTGTTGGCATTTACAGAACAATCGATGCATTCCGGGGGTTCTTAGGTGGTGCGAAATGGATTTCGTCCACCCACAGTAGGTGTCGTCTTTAGGTTCTTGCTGGTTCCCAGCCATCCAGTTAGGTTATTAGTTTGTTTGGTGTTTAGTGGGGATTTCGATTCACCCACTAAAAGTTAAGCTTTTAGCGGGGGGATCTGAGGACAGCCCAGGGTTTGTTTGGATAGAAATAGACGGCATTGGTTTAGTTTGAGTTTATTCCATTTACCAGGGCAATCTATTTTACCAAAAGGACACCTATGCTCAGATGTCACTTCTGCAGATGGCCAGAAGGGACCCGAACGCTTTGGGACCCAAACATTTCGGCGAAAGAGGGGCAAGTACCCTTATGGTTGCTACACAATTTAGTTGCATAACCATGTCTCAGTTGCGCAGAGCCGGCCTTTTGACCAATTGAGCCTTTTGGTTTCCCCATGTTGGTGCGTCTTTCGTCACGACCCCAAAAGGTAAACCTTGTATTCCAAGGTCCTTTGGGCAAGTGAAACTAAGTAAGCCTTGGGGGTGCTGGCTTGGGAGCAGTGGACATCTTAGAACGCCATGGGCTTGTGCTGTTTTCGAGGTTACCTCTTCTTTCGACGCACACCCATGTGTGGTGATTGTGTCGGTACTTGAATGGACACCCCGCCCCCCTCCCACAAAAACAGACAGCAGCAGTTGTCATATGGCTTCCCTTCTTTGGGGTTCCATGTGGTGTTTCCCCAAATAGCACCATCCTGTTGGCATGCCACGTGCTCAAAGGCTTGGCGTGCAGCCGGGCGACAGCGCTTACTTATGGGTGTTCGTTCGAACTCCGTTCTATACCCGAGCAACACGTTGATGTGCTTCCGCGTGCATATCCAGGGTAGTATTGGACATTTCCAGTTGCTTGCATAGATCCTAGGCCAGGTGTCAATCTTATGAGAAGTGGCAGGTCCGATTCTTGACGGTCTCAAAAGACTTGGACCCCGGGGAAGTTAGGGAATCCTCTCCACTTCCGTTGGAAGCAGAGTACGCCCAATGGAGACCATGGAGCCCCCCAAGTGGGTCCATTTCTCAAAAGGGCCAACGGGAGACTCCTCTCGCGGAATCTTCTCGGATCCATGGGATGGTTCTCTTGGCTGCTATTGGTTTGGATCTTTAGACTTTAACTTTTGGGGTAATCAAGGGGTTTTCCACTAAACCCCTAAAAAGCTAAAAGCTTTTTGCAGGGGTTCAACAGACCCCGAAGTTCTCACTTCGAAACCTCAAGGGGTTTTTTCCCGTCCGACCGGGTCCGACGTCCGAGCGCCAGGGCCAGTTTGTGCACTTCCCGGAGCTGGGTACCACTGCCAAGCTGCCCAAGGAGGCCAAAGCTGCAAGGCGGGCGGCGTAAAGCCATGGGATAGACGAAATCCCCGCCAATTCCGGGCCTTTTGGGTGTCCATCTGGGTTTGCGCATTGAGTAGGGTTTTTAGGTATTTATCTATTTGTTGTTTATTATTATTCCGTGCCTCGAAGGTATGTGGTGTCGTAAACTGAGGGGGGGGGGGGTGAAGTTAGAAATAGGCGGTGCGTGAACTCTTCTCGTGGTCCTCTGAGGGTGGAGATGCAGCAGCGCCCTGGGCAGCAAGCAAAGGGAGACCAGCATGAAGTTGAGTCTGGGCGGGGCATTGATGCGTTCTTATTTTTTGTGAGTTCTGTCGATATGCATGGGGGTTGATCAATATTCTTGGACCCCATATGGCCTGTTATTTTTCCATTTTGTGTGTGTGTGTGTGTGTGTTTCCCCCATAGTCACCCCAGGTAAAGGACCTTTTGATCAACCCCCACATATGCAAGCATACATCGTGCATATCGCACGTACATCAGAAGGTTTCAGGAAGGGGCGCGGGTCTGGATTTCCGGCCCCGCGGAATTTCGAGAAAGTGTTTGCAATTTAGGCAAAACTTGCAGAAATTGATTCGGAGCTTCGACTAACGGCTCTGCGGAAAAGCTTTGATACTTGTTGAGTTTGTGCCACAGCTTCGAGGAACCCATCGAAGATCACTTTTGCGGAGCCCTCCCAAGAACCCCTTTCTGGACTTGCGAGAGAACTGCGTGCAGCGCACGCCGAAGGCTACCTAGATCATGGGATAAATTCCTGCTAACCTGCTAGACCGAGCTTGCAAGAGAAGATGGAGCGCGGCGATCTGCCGCTTAAACGTGAACTCAAAAGCGCAGCGCAAATTGCGATGTGTCGTATCATTGCCAGAGTTACTCTGGGCGCAGGCTGCGGTGTTTTGAGATGATCTTGGCCAGCCAGAAGTGATAGTTACCAGTTGTACCAGTATTACGCAATGCAGCCCGATTTTGTTTAACTTGAGCCAAATATAATTTGTAGCGCTTAGGGGCATCCTCTTGGGCATGACATCTTGGGGGTGGGGGTGGGGGGGGTGGCAACACTTGGCTGAATGAACATGCGTAGCCAACGGAAGGGGAACATTCAGGAAAAGCAGAAACAGCATGAAACAGCATAAGCAAGCTTGCAAGAAGCTCAACGGCCCGGCCAGAAAATGTTCCCCGGAATCCCGGTCGTGGATCCCCGTAGACCGTAGAAACACCTCAGAACCGTTGGGAGAAACCCTTTGGGTTGCCACGAGTGAGCAAACCTTACGGCCAGTCTCAGCTCTAAACCTGAGGGTTCCCTGGGCTCTGGAAGCGTTTTCGACTCGGTACCCTTTTGACTTGGGCCAGGGAAACCAACAGAAGTACCATGTTTGGGGTAGTTTGACTACCCTTGAGCATACTCATGTTGTCCCTTTTCAGTGGCTTTAAGTTCATCTTGGCTCATTTCAGATTTCTCTGGCCTGAAGAGTCATGCGTCGGGGCCTCAAAACGTACCGCACGAGTCCTACCGTACTCATGCGTCAGCCCCCAATCATGGAAGTCCCTCGGATGACTCTTGAGTTTAGGTCTTTGTGCTTGTTTTTTCTTTTCTTTAAAACACCAAAAAAAACATGTTTTCCACAGGGGTGACACTCAAGGCTGGCGTGCCGCGCCTCTTTGGGCGTTGACTTCGAGGAAGCCAGGCGCGATCGCGCGAGATCTCGCGGGTGACGACGCGGACCAGGGTCCTGGCTCAGCCTGGAATCGAGACAAACGCCAAAAGCCAGGAAGAGCCGCACATCATGTGGTGGGGGCATCTATGATTGAACACCAGGTTGTTGAACACCAGGTTGCACGGAAGCGAAAGGGATAGGCTCTCACATCTGCTTTGCAATTTCCTGCGGGTCGGCCAGCATCTGAAACCGCAACTTTTGGTCAATAGCTTTGAAGGTCGGCCTGGGCATGGCTGCTGCCCCCCTTCCGCTCAGCTCCACCGCCCCAAGCATGAAGTGATCCAAGCCACCTCCCTGGAGGAACATCGGACCATCTTTTCGGTGGAGCATGAACCACCATGCAAATGTTTCAACCATGTTTCTCATTGAAGCATCTCATGGAGCCACCATCCCTGGATGCCAATCTTTTCGAGCATCTCCTTCGGGGTTTCGGACCCGACCTGGAGGGCCACAAGTTCACATGGCGCAGGGGCCACGGGCGCGTCCGAGTCACATGCGCCGACGATTACTACCTGCCAGGGGCCCCAGGTGAGGAGGCCGCTGCCGCGTCTCCAAGGGAGCGGATCTAGGTAGAAGCCCTGGTTGATGAATAGGTACACCGCTTTGTGGTAGGTTTTAAGGAAAATCGGAGCCATTTGGGGGCCTGGATGAAGTTGAACCCCTGGTTGATTTTGATTGGAGCGTGTCAGCTTGTAAAGGTCAGAGAACTTTTGGAGGGGGCACCTCCCCAAATAGGCCGAGTGAATCATCCGGGGTCAACTTTGAAATATGGCACTTGGCAGCAGGTCCCTTGAGGAAACCGTTCTCTATGTGAAGTGGCAATGCCCCGGGCTGTTCTCAACCTTAGGGTCATCCCCGGTTCCTCATTTGAGCCATGCACCACCTGCGTTTGTTTTGAGGTATCGGATCCTTGCTTCAGGTGTACAGTAACAAGCTCTTGCCCAAGGCGAACCGACCTATTGACCTTGAAGGCCTTCCCCTGGTCCATTTCTAGCCATGGCCCCCTTGCTGGGGACAAGGCGAAGCCGCAACCCCGCGGTTGCCCTGCGAGCGGACAGACACACCTCCATCCTGTCAATGGGTGGTTCCTTGGTTGCCTACGAAACCCTGCATGCTATCAATGGAGAACCCCAAACCAAAACCAGCATGGTACCCCAAACATGCATCTACGCATATCGCTATGCTCCTTGGCGCACAGATGGAAATTCCCACGTGTCAGGTAGCCATATCCCACAGCTTTTCGCCCAGTCAACTGTTTTTTGTCAACCTCCCGGTTGGTCCGTTGTTTCCTTTAGTGTCAACTTCAGATTCATCCGGAGGACCCTACTAGTTCAAGGAATCCCCCCCAAGAAAAAATAGTTCATTTCATGCCTGAAAGGGGAACCTTCTGAATAGCACGGCCCTCCGGATTCTATAGTCTGAAGACGTCTGAAGTTGACTGACATTATTTAGTTGGCCCCTTGTCAAGAAAACAAGTGTCAACAACTAAAAGGATCCTCTTCGCCTGGGGTCACTGGGCTAGTTTGGCCGCCCGCCTGAGGCAATACACCGTGGACGGGGTCCCAAGGCCATTGTTCCAGCAGATGCTTTTCGACGCCGCCATCTTGGATGTGCCCGACCTAGGCAGGAGACAAGCTCGACCGTCAATAGCCGGGCTTTCCCCAAGAGAGGAACTGGCTTTTTCGCTTGGCGGGAATAATCTTGATTGCTGTTGGGTTGGATCTTTAAACTTTAACTTGTTTGGTTGAACTCAAGGTGTTTCCCATTAAACGCACAAAAAGCTATTCATATTCACGTTTTGCCGAGGGCTCTCGCAACCAAGTAATCAAGTAATGAACCAACATTCAGCCTTGCTTTCGATGCCGTAGCTGGCGGCTTCGCAAGTCCTGAAGGTTTCGATTTGGGGAGTGGGCGACGAGATTGGCGGCACAAAAGCGAGCCTGACCCCTTTTCTTATTTTTGGTTGACAAGTGGGTGGTCCATCTGGTCCGAGTTTAGAAGATTGTCAGGGGGCTCGATACCCGGCCTGAGGCTCGAAGCAAATCGAACCTTTTGTGCCCATGTTAGTCAAGGTGCCTAATGGTTACCATGTTGTTTGCAATAGAAGTGCGCAGGAGGGCTTTGGAAGACTAATTGCCCCTTGTCTTGTTTCAGGTGCCTCCTCCACTTCCATGATGGGACTTCAAACGATAAAAACAGAACGACTATGCAGGTTTGTCTCCTGGAGCCCCCACCAATGTGCGGCGTTCCTCCCTTTTCCCGCCACCCCGAAAGGGGTGCTGCGGGCGCACCCGTCGATGGCTTTGGGAGCTGAGACTTCCCTCGACCTTCGGAGGCAAGTCGGTGCACCTGCCGCGCACGGAAGCGAAGGAGCTTCGGCAGCTTGGCAAGAGACGAGGGGCCTAAATGCGCCTAAGGCATAGGTACAGATAAATATACCAGTATAGCCGGCGAAGCCGGTGGGCGGAAGTTTCAATAATATAAAACTAAAGTTCCTTTTCTCTTTCTTTTTTTGATCATTGTTTTCTTCTTCTTCCTCTTCATTGTCTATTTTTTCTTCGTCATTATCTCTGTTCTTTTTTTTCCTTGCCTTCCTCCCTTCTTTTTGTTGTTCTTTCCTTCTTTCTGTCTTTGTTCTTTCTTTTATTCCTTTCTTTTGCTTGGTGTTGTGCCGTTCTTTCTTTTCGTGTGTACGTGTCTGTGTGTGTAGGCAGCTATCTATCCATCTGTCTTTTTTTTCTCTCTCTCTCTCTCTCTATCTATCTATCTATCTATCTATCTAATGTTTCTATCTATCTATCCATCCATCCATCTATCTATCTATCTAATGTCTCTTTCTCTCTTTCTATTTATGTATCTATCTAAGCTATCTTATCGATTTATCTATCTGTCTATCTATGCATCTATATCTCTATCTATCAATATGTCTCTCTATCTCTCTATCTCTCTCGCTATCTATATGCCTACCTATCTATCTATCTATCTATCTATCTATCTATCTATCCATCTATCTATCTATCTATTTCTCTTTCTATATCCATCTATCTATCTCTTTTTTAAACCTATCTATCTATCTATCTATCTATCTATCTATCTATCTATCTATCTATCTATCTATCTCGCTATCTATCTCTCTATCTATCTCTCTGTCTGTCTATCTATTCATTGATCGATCTATCTATCTATCTGTTGATGCATTTACTTTTCTGTATAAGTGATGCCCCTGCCACGAATCGATTTGATCTTGCGAAAGTGCTGCGCCTGCCACGAAATCTGTACTTGACCTTGCGAAACATGCTGCCACTGCCACGAATCTGTGTTTGACCTTCCGAAAGTACTGCGCCTGCCACGAAATCTGCACTTCACGTTGCAAAATTGCTGCCCCTGCCACGAAATCTGCACTTACCTTGCGAAAATGCTGCGCCTGCCACGAAATCTGTACTTCACCTTGCGAACATGCTGCCCCTGCCACGAAATATGTACTTTCCTTGCGAAAATGCTGCCCCTGCCACGAAATCTGTACTTCACCTTGCGAAAATGCTGCCCCTGCCATGAAATCTGCGAAAGTGCTGCGCCTGCCACGCAGTTCTATCCTTGCGAAACCTTCGCGTTGCCGTGCAACAGGCTGTCCGAAACCCCCGCCCACCAGACGCCGCGAACGGGCTAGCTCCCAGCTCTCCGGAGACGCCAAATCACGCACAGGGCCATGCTTTTGGCGCATTTCTATTCTCCAACCACACGCGCGCGCGCATATTTTCTCGCGTGCTTATTCCTTCTCATCTGTCTCAGAGAGAGCTAGCTTTCAATTAGTTGCCGTAACACGGAAGTCCCTTCTAAACTTCCTTTGATGATAAATCTATATATATATATGTATTTTTATATATAGATATACACCCTCCCAGGCAACTAACATGAAAGTGCACAACCCCCCTTTCCAAGAGAAACATCGTCCTTCTTCAGGGGTTTGTGCACTTCCATGTTAGTCGGCATATATATATAAATACATATTGTTTTTGAGAGTTCTTTGAAAAGAAAGCAACAACAGTCATTGTGGGCATTCCTGACACCCGAATTGAAGGCAAGTTGTCAGAAGCCGGGCCCCTACCCCGAATCGCCAATCACGATTGGGATCAAACTGTGCTGTTGGCCGATCGAAAATGGTGTGCAGGTGTGATGGCATCCAGTTCTGATGCTGATGGCATGAGAAAGTGAAGCGCCATATGACAAGCACTGTAGCAACGGTCAAAATGACAAGCTCATATTGTCCCGCCAATTCGCTACTTCTCCACATGCCAGGATGATGCCAGGATGTAGGGCAGCCCGGGTGATTTTCACGCATCAACCGATCACGCCCATTGTCAAAGAGCGGCCTTTTACTTTTCACCTTGAGGGGAAAAGGTCAAGACTTTGCTCACGGCGACGATAGCGACGCGGAGGGGTTTTCTTCAATTTGACGTTTTTCAGCATAGTCATAGAGCTTGCACGCCCCTCCAAAAGTGATCAACCCCCACCAAGAAGGGGACACCCCCATAGTCGACAACCAGCAGTTTCTTGGTTTATTCACTTGGGGTCCGCACGATTTTTGTTTCTCCCAGTGGCACTTGAGCCAAAGTCAAAGCTCCTTGCTGGGGCCTCCGCCCCAGGATCAAGCTGCAGGACATGGCTTGCCGCGTGCGTTTGGGAGCGCCTTGCCTTGCGGCTTTCCTGGACGTGTCAAACCGGCCTCCACCGGCGTCCCCTCAAGCTGCATGTTATTTGGCCTAGGCAAACAGAAAAATCAGGGTCTGAACATTTGATTTTTGGTATACACCAGCCTTGGGCATGCAGTGGGTCAGCTTGCTCAACCGGACATAGCCACTTGGGGGTTGGGAGGGCAGCGATTCCCTTCCCTGAGTGCCCCCCTTGGAAATTCGGGGGGCGGGGAACTGCTCACCTCTAGTTTGTTTCATTTTTGGTAAGGAACGCAACTGGAAGTGGGGAGCCCCCACTCTTTCAATCAAAGGGCCGTGTTGCTTCCCTTTGAACAGATGGACTGGCACTGGGTCGGATGGTGATTTGATGGTTTGCCGCACACCTTTCGATAGGCGTAAACGCAAAGATGAGATGCATCGAAAAAGCACAATAATCACATCACACAGGCAAGACCCAAATCAACTGCTGATCATGGTTGCAGTGCAAGTGCTCTCATTGGCTCAGCAAAATGCGACGTGCTTCAGAAGTGTGGTAGGCGCGAGCTCAAGAGGCAAGCCTAAAGGACCCATGAAGATTTGTCCATGACTGTTGTTATCCGATTCGGTGAGGGGTCGTTGTCTTTCGCCCTTGGGTGGTTAATGGTGGCAAGTACGTCCTGACCCAGCGGAAAGAATGCTTCAGACCATTGGCAGTGTGCATCCTTTCTGCGGGGACCACTTTTGCCGTGGATCTGGGTGGGTACGTCGTGGCATTGATCTTTCTTTCGTAAAGGACCCCCCTTGATTGCTTCTCGCCCCTGGGACGCCCTCCAATGACCAGAAGCAAACCCGTCCGATGCCTCTCCTTTTTTCCTCAAGGTTTCCACCATGTTCGACCAGAAGTTGTGGCCAATCAAACTGAACAGCAGGAAAGGGGATCTGTGAGTTTCATGGCAACCTCCTCCAACGTCCACTCTAAAGAAGACTTGTTGGGTACTTCTTTGGATCTTTCGCCTTTCAAATTTTTGGGGAAAGAATATAGCCCAAAGCAATACAGATAGCTTGTCATTCTATACAGATAGGTTGTCATGATATACAGGTAGGTTATACAGATAGGAAACATCTGATCCGAGAATCTAGTCCGTTATACTAGTCCAAGAATATTGGGCCTAGCAACAATTGGTGTAGCTTGACTACTGTACTTCCCGCGACTTGTTGCTTGGCCTACGCAGGGCTCCTTAAAAGATACACTTTGCCCACTTGAAACATGTTGCTTTTTCCTTTCCGAAATGAAAGGAGACCACCATTTACAAGGCAATGTTCAAGGTGTATAATGTAACTCAGTTGTTCAGTGGCACCCTTGTTCCTTCTTTTTTTGGGTGGCTGCCCCACTAAAAATGGTCTTCCCCAAAAAGGGTTCCCTTTTTTTCCCAGGGTCACTGAACAACTGAGGTAAGGATCCCTGCGCTGTGAGTCCCAGCCCGTACTTCCCCTCTTGGGAGCAAGTCAGATGGATCCGAGGTCCGGTTCCTGGGGGCCCGAGGGGAGCGAATGGTTCGCTTCCATTTGGCCAAGCAGAGGCTGCAGCACCTTTGAACCGAATCCCTTGGTTTCTTTCTTTTGTTTTTTTGTTGTTGTAGTTGTTTGTTCAAAAAAAAACACCTGAAGGTTCACTAAAGAAACAACACATGTTGAATGTTGGTCGCCACATGTTATCAACTTGATTCTTGTTGTGGTTGCTTTCGGTGTTTTACAACTGGAGCTGCACGAAAGAGACGAAGCACGTTAACATGTGGTTGTCGCAGGTTGTGTTCAACCACAAGGGTCCCATTGGACGATAATCAATCGCTCGGGGTGCCCTAATTGGAAACCAACTTGGAAAAACGCTGTTGCTTTGATTGGACGGCCTTCTTGGGTCACCGCGCTGAAAACAGCACGAGGGTAACCGGTTCCTGAAAAGGGCACGCGCTTGCGACCCCTTCAACTTGTTGTCTGCTTGATTTGTTGCCTGGCTAGTTGCCTGATTGACTGGTTAGCTGTGAGGTGGATGACTTGTTGTTTGGTTGACTGCACTGGATGTTCAGCTGGTTGATTTGTTTGATTGGTTGTTTGATGTGGCTTGAATTGGTTTGATTGGATTTGATTGTGTTGATTGGTTAGCTGGTTAGTTTGGTTGGTTGGTTGGCGGGCTGGCGGTTGACTGACTGACTGACTGACTGACTGACTGACTGACTGACTGACTGATTGACTGACTGACCGGCTGGCTGGCTGACCTCACTGACTCACTGACTGACTGACTGACTGACTGACTGACTGACTGACTGACTGACTGACTGACTGACTGACTGACTGACTGACTGACTGACTGACTGACTGACTGACTGACTGACTGACTGACTGACTGACTGTTTGCTTGGTGTAATTGGTTTTGTTTGCTTTGATTGGTTGCTTCGGATCTGGTTTTTGTTTGATTTGATTGATTGACTGGCTCGCTGACTGTACTATCTGATTGACTCAAGGATCCATCGATCCATCGATCTATCGATCGATCGGACGGCGGGATGCAGGCAGGCGCTTCTTCTTGTGTTTTCCCCACAAGCTTCCGTTTGCATTTCAGAATGTGGTTTATGCAACCCTCTTGGTTTTCAAGGGAACTAGCTTTACAGCTATTGGATATATGCAGTTGTTGTTTTTTTCCAGGGGACACTTAAAACAAACAAAAAACATAGAGGCCAAGGGAACTATTCTCATCACTACTAGAAATGCGCATGTTCTTTTACAGCGGACTTAAGCAAAATGGAGACGCCTTCCCGAGGTACACCGTGGACGGAGACGCTTGGATGCAAGAGGCGCGCCAAGGATCGCGCCGATGCTTTCCTGGCGGGGAAAGGGGGGGGGGCGTGGATGGGTCGGTGGACGTTTCTTTTGCCTGTCACTCCAACTTCATTTGCAAACCGTTGGATAAACAAGGGGCGTCTTTAATAGTTGTCCTTGAAAGCCTCCCAGTGGGACACACCCTTCGGTTGATTTTCCGAAGCCCAGCATTCTTCGCTCCAGTTTTAGTTCGCCCCTCTCGTTTTTGCATGTGGCAGCCAGCTTGGCACTTGCTTAGGCTTTGCGCCCGCCACTGAGCCACATGATCTTTCAGGAGGACGGACGCTTGCCTTCTGAGAGTCCAAGATTGATGCAGAGCCGCAAGGGAAAAAATAGCGCTATGGCCCTCGATTGTCACTCATGGTCCCTTGTGGTTATTAGTCACGACTAGTCACTCGGCTGCTTAGGGCTCTGAAATTGGCATACGGGGGTTCCTGGGATATGATTTCCTAAGGCCGCGCTTCCTTTCTCATTGGGCAGCCGTTCGGCTGCTGGCTATGTGCTTTCGAACCTTGGGATTCGGAGCGTGTTGAAGCTATCTGCACAGAAAACTCAAGACAATGCGATCGAAGCCGCCCATCGGAGTGCAACCAAAGTTGCCGGAGCCGGCCAAGTTCCCAGAACGTACTTCATGCAGATGGCATAAACTAATCCCTGAACCTCTTGAACCATGGAATTCCAGAACGCGCCTGGGCACCTCTCCCACTAACGTAGCACCTGTGG
Organism: Effrenium voratum; assembly: GCA_963377175.1. Taxonomy (NCBI): domain Eukaryota; class Dinophyceae; order Suessiales; family Symbiodiniaceae; genus Effrenium; species Effrenium voratum. The sequence continues at coordinate 472,237 of CAUJNA010003331.1, forward strand.
AAGATCCGTTTCCTCTTGGAAGGACTCACCCCCGACCGTGCCATGTAAAACAGGTGGGGCACCCTCTCAACAAAAAAAACAAACAACAACATACATACACCCACCCACCCACCCCACCCCACCCCACCCCACCCCACCCCACCCCACCCCACCCCACCCCACCCCACCCCACCCCACCCCACCCCAACCCAACCCACCCCACCCCACCCCACCCCACCCCACCCCACCCCACCCCACCCCACCCCATCCCACCCGAGGCGTGGTCTTCTTCCCCGAGCTGCAAAAGACGGTGAAGCTCTTGGCCAAGGAGGCGGAGCCCTGCAGGAGCGACGAAAGACTCTTTCCTCGGCATCCTGGGGGAAGAAAGCCACGAAACCGGGGTCCAGGAGCCCACGAGTTTCTCTCGGGTCCACCTGGCAAATGTTTTTGTTTTCAGGTGGAGGGACATGTTTAGAGGCGGGTGAAACGAGGGTGTGTGTGTGTGTTTTTTGTTTTTCGTTCTTTGACATGGTTCTGCAAAGGCGCGTTGTTGTTCCGAACATGCACACCCCATGGTGCAGCCTTCATTCGCCTTCATTCAACATCCTCATCAGCCTCGCCTCACCCCCAATTTTGACTGGAGTTCTCCAGCGTCGGCAACTCTGATGAAACCCGCGCTGTACCCCTCACTCAGCACTCCCACTTAATCTCCTGATTCGCACGCAAGCCCCTCTATACTTAAGCATATTGATCTTCATCCTCATTTCAGTGCGCCTTTTGGCCCGGGCACCCCCAGTAGGATTTGCCAAGTGGTTTTCCTCAAAGTGAGGGAGCTGAAGGAAAGCAACCGCTGGTTTTGACATGCAACTTATCCCCCGACAAAGGGATGCAGATTTTACCTCTGCATGTGTTGCCAGTTGGGGTTCGAGTGTTGGCCCCCATGCACGGAGATCTGTTGCCAGGATCTTGCTGCAGGAGTTGGCCGTTTTGGCCGGTTTGGGCGTCCGCTTTGCCCGGCACTCAGTGGGCTTGCTCCACTCTTTGGAGAGCCGCGCCTCGATTTGACAAGCTAGCGCATTCCATCACAGGGGAAAACGGCCACGAACGCAAATTGAGTCTCGAGCCACACCAGTCGCAACGGAAGGGTTGCATATGTCGTTGGTTTTGTCTCAAACGTATGGGCAGGGGACAGCTTTTGCCATACCGTTTGCGTTGAAGGTTTCGAGGTCAGTTGATTTGGAGCGGAAAAGCAACGGGTTCGGTTACAGGTTTGTCCCCCAGCAGGATCTCGCGCCTTTCCTTGGCAGACGGGAACATGAGATGATGTGTGTGTGTAGGTTATTCAGGGGTAATCAGGTTGGTTAATTACAGGGAAACCAACAGGAAAGCGGCGTTCTTGCCAACAGGAAAGCGGCGTTTTTGGGGTCTCCCTACTTTAACATCCCATGTGCTTGTGCGGGTCGGACAGCGCAGGTAGAAGGAAGGGGCAAGGACTGCATTCGCATCCACCTGGCGGATGAGGGCCTCATACAGCATCTCGCTGAGTTTAACCCGACCTGTCCTTGTGAATTTAGGTGTTTCTTGTTTCTGAAAACGGAGCCAACCAGGTAGCTGGTTTACTTTTGGGCTTCCCTTCAACGCCATCCAAAGAGGGAACCTTGACCGTGAGAAACGCACATAGTGTGAGAGGTCCCTCAAAGATACAAGGTGGGGCCAGCTAAAGAATCACCCAACGACCAGCTGCTTCAGCGGAGTGTTTGCGGTTTTCCTTTAGGGGACCATGTTTACAGGGCCCCTTACAGGATACACATAGGGGCCAGGGAAACAAATCCAGGTGATTTTGAACAGATCCGAATTCCTATACAGAAAGTTTTTTTGGATGCCTGCCTTCCTCTACCGAACTCCCAATTTCCTTCCTGACTTGATGGGTTTCCCATTTAAGCACATATGTTTATCACACGATTTGTGAGTGCATTCAGCAAGCAACCCAGTGGCTATGCATCCATCATATGGCCATTATGTATCATTATGTATTATGTGTATTTGCTATGTGTTGGAAGGCCCCCCTGAATCTCCATTCAAACCGCTAGGGTCACGTAGGCTTAGTCCGAGGTGCCAAATGGTTAGCCTTCGTGTCAAGGCTCTTTGGTTGCACTCGATCCCCAGTGACCAACAAGAAGCGGTTTCCATTGCTTGAGCAACTACTTAAGTGTGGTGACCGCACAAAGTCTCAGGACCATGACCGTTTGTTTGGCAAGGATGGCTGCGCCACTTGAGAGGCGCCTCGCGCTTGTCTTGCCAGGCACAAGGCAACCTAGAGGGTGTTCCCTTTTCTGCAACAAGGCCTTTCGGTTGCAAGCGAGCTAAACAGGAATCAGGAAATGACACATGTCCAAAGAACCAGCCAGTTTGAAGACTGGGCCGTTTAAAGGCAAGCCTGCTTCCTTACCCTGGGTTACGCAAGGGTTCTTTGTGTAGTGGCTTCTGCTGGGATTATGGATGAGGATTGGCCAGCCGACCATACAACCGGGGTCCCCCGATGGAATACATCTGAACCCTCTTGCAGTAACGCCTTTCGCGAGGTACACAGTGAACGGGGCCTGGCGGCCTTGCTTCTCACAAGTGGAGGTGAACGAGGCGCGCGGACGCGCAAAGGTGCAACTCCCTTCGGTTGGTTGGCTTCACGTGGTGGCTCCCGAGCAAAGTTAGACTGAAAAGAGAGGTATCGTTGAGTTAAAATGTAGATGATAACTTTGAAAAATGGTCTTTTCACTGCCAGAGGTCAAAAAAACACTATGTAGGGAAATCATGGACATATTTCAATTCACACTGACAATTCACATCAAGCAATGTTGTCATTGTTCTACCAGAGACATACTGCATGAACATTTCACAAAGCCTGAAAGCATATTCTTGCATAAGCCACTAGTAGCTTAAGATCATCGCCAGTACTGTTAAACCTCATTTGCTGATTAGAAAAATCAACCTTCTCTTAGAAGCTGTCCTTTTCGTGCAGGGCAAGCTTCCGTGGACCAGCAAAGAAGCAGCTCGGGGTACTAGCTTTTCGCGCGGCCTGATGTCAGCTGAAAGTTGCATGAATCTTCCAAGCTAAGTCCGTGGCACTAGAGATCTGCATGATTAATTCGCTGCAGGCAGAGCAACTGGGGAATCCGAAGCCCAGCCCGAGCACTTGACATTTCTCAAGCACTTTGCTGCACGTTGGAATTAGCATCATGGTTTCCTCCTACCGTGACTATGTTTCTGGCCTGAGCAAGCAATAGGCGTCAGGAACAACATGAAGGCCAGCCTGCCAATTTAAAGTGCTTCCTTTTGGTGAGGCAATATTTGAAGTGGGTCGCTTGTTTTTCGCCTAGGCATGGCCTTGTGGGACTCAGCTTGTTTTTGGTGGGGTGGTGTTTACGGGGACATGGGATCGTCTTTTGTTACGGGGAGTCGGGTCCTTGATGTTCGCCTTGGGGTCAAACTTCCCCCGGCCACTCATGGCATCTCGTTTGACGCAATGGTTGGGTGAGCAAGTTGCGGTGGCTTGCAGCCCAGGCTGTTGGTTTCCGCTTGGCCCATTGGCCAGCCCAAAAAAGTCGACCCTTTCCAGCATGCCTTTGGGTGGCAAGCCAGCAATACTGTCAGCGTGCATGTTTAGAGGGCAATTATTCTGTCTGGGGTGGTTTCCAGCGAAGCCAAAAGGACCCCCTCCAATTCGGGGGAGGCGCTTCCATGCCTAACAAGGAAGGAGTATTTGGCTATTGCACTGAGGAGCAGCCGTCAACATATGTCAACATGCACTGGTGGGTGTCAATTCTCAGGAGCTGGTGTCCACCAAAGGGTCCGACTTGGTCCAACGGTCATATTTCATGCCCATGCAACAATTGACAAGCACCCTCTTCGCCCCTTTTGCAGGACGGCTGGCTGGAATTGCCAGAGCTTGGGAGGAAGGCGCGCTTGCCCCACGACCAGGCTGGTTCGCCGGCGTTGACACTGGCCACCCGTCTAGGCAGAAATCGTTTATGGACCCAAGAGGGGGGAACAATGAATGGGCTCATTCGTCTGCATAGTTTATGGGGAGCTTACCTGGGTAACGAGCTCACCATGGTAAAGATCGTTTACTTGGGGATCCCTTATTTCATTGCCCTTTTTAGCTTGGCCTCCGCTTGCGGGCATTGTCTTTGGCTTGTTCTTCCCCACAGTGGACCACCCTGCGGATGGTGATTGCTGTGGATCCCTTATTTCAAGGGTTGGACGTATTGTAAATTGTGCAGGTTAGTGCAAGGTCCTGGAGACACTGCTGCAGGGTCCCTTGAAGGTAGAGGGCCCCCCCCTGCCACCAACACCTTTGACGAATTCTTGGCCTGACTGATGATGGTCTTAGCCTCCGCTCTCGCTACAGTTGGGGACACCTGGAAAGCTGGGAATCCCACTTTGGTATCACAGATCGAATGTCCCGTCCGGATTCTGAACAAAATTCCAGCCCCAAACCACTTGCCTTCACTGTTCTTAGGTGCTTGTTTGTGTGTTTTGTTTGTTTGGGGGGGGTTCTGTTCATTTTCAGTAGGGGGCTGCCAAAACAACGTTTGTTGCAACCATGCCAAGAGTCCGACTTGTGAAGTTGTTTGAAAGTTCTTCGTTCCATAGCCACGGTCGGCCCGAGGTGTTCACGGTGAGATCGGAGCTGCGGGACCTCCTACGTGCGGAGGGAACTCCTCCTGCGGAACCTGCAGGCAGAGTCCCAAAGTCGGTGTTTGACCGGTTGAGGCGAGTGAGTCTAAACCGGGACTTCTTGGAATAGAGGGTAATCTTAATTTGAGAGGAACATTCAGTTAGAATAGAGGGTCATGTATTTGTTGGGTTGCCTGATTTGCGTCAAGCCATTCTATTTGTAGGTATTCACATATATATATATATACATATTTACATATATATATATATATATATATTGATCTAAGTGAGTGCAGGTTACTATACTGAGATTCTTGAAAGAGGAGATGTCGTGCGGTCCCCTTCAAAACCTTGAAAAGCAACAGGGTAGTACGAATTCCGGACTTAGGCTCAAGGAATTGTTGGTCCCTTTCTGCAGCCACGGGCTGCTGGGAAAATCCACAGCTTTAACATGTGACTGCGTTGATGTGACATAGAGAGGCGAGACAAACGAGAGAGAGAGAGAGAGAGCGAGAGTCTGTTTGGGCTGTTCCAAGGTAATCCTTAATCCTTACCTTGGATTCCGCAAGGGGGTTGCTTTGTAGTGGCCCCCCTATAGTGACTATTAGAAATGGCCAAGCCTCCATTTTGAACCGCCCAGACTCTGGCTGTTTAGGTACGGACTCGGTCAAAGCCGGTCCAGCCTGTTGGCTCGTGGTGGAGGCTGATAGCGCTACCTGGAGAATTGTGTCTTTCTTCGCCATGAGAAAAGCATGAGGATGCAATGGACGCACGACATTGCCATGCACAAAGTCAGCTTTCAGTGGTTTTCAAAGGAACCCCACTTTCACTGGGAGCCACTCACATGTCGCTTGTTTGTTTTGAGGGTGCCCTTTTCGGGGCTGCTTTGCAGGGAAACCAACGGAAACCCCCCATGGCGCCAGTTCGCCAGGGGCCGTGTTTAGATTCCGAGTGCCCCGAGGTTCAGATGACCGCTGCGGAGGAGTGAGGCAACTTCCGGCCATCGCCGTCGCAAGTCGCGGCCCCTGGCCCTCGATGCGCCGCGCCGCCGGGCCGCCGGGCCGCCGAGCCGCCGACCGAAACGGCGGCCGAAAGAGAGGCGCGAGCACCTCAACATGCGCCAGACGAAACGAGGCGACGACGAGCGAGAAGCCGGAGCGGGAAAAGCGCGCGCAGGAGGTTTGGCTCGAAATAGGGAAACCCGGGTTGGTTGAGAGGGGCGCCTGCAAATCAACCACTTTGAGGGTTTGCTGTTATGACCCCAAAAAGGAAACGGTGCCTTTCGCATCCTTTCGTTTTTTGCCGGCCCCACCTCAAAAGTCCGCTTCGAAATTTGCCAGGCCCCTTGCATTTGTTCAGGGGATTTGGCCATGGGTCAAAATCCCGTACCCCCAGTGAACCTCTCAATCCCCGCTAAAACAGACTAAAATGGGTGGTGCACCTACCCCAAAATGGTTTTGACCCACAGCCATTTGATGGTACATCAATTTTAATACATCACGCAGTTTGAGCGTTTCGTTGGCCAAGCCTCTCTGGAAGGGAGCCTTAGCTTCAGGCTTGGGCCGGGCGCGGCAATTCCAGTCGACATGCGATGGTCATTTCATGTCACAAACGTTGGACGGAACGAGGTTGCATCCTGCCAGTAAAAGAATCTTGGAAAAGTGGCCTGGTCCAAGGAACGCAGGTTGAGAAAGTGCTTTGCCCAAAGCCGACCTTTTAACGTTTTGGTTTTCCAATGTTGGTCTATCTGTAGTAAAGGCCCCAAACGGTTAACCTTTTATTCCTGGGTCCTTTGGGCGACTGAGAGTGGCCAGTTTCCAAAAGGAGAACCCTGGACAATCAGCAAGTCAAATACTGATGTATTTGGAACATTCCGACGGGCATCTTTGTTGGCTATTATCCCTGTTGTGGCGCCTCCTTGTCACAGCTCTGAAAAAGAACCGGCTAGCCGTGCCTTCTCGCATAGCATGCAGCACTGGCGGCGGCCTTGTGCTTTTTGTTCGGAGTTTGCCAGACCTTTGCGGCTGTGCAAAAGTGTGAGGTTTCCCTTCGCAACTCCCTCGAATCGACTTCTGGAACTTCGTGTCCATTTTTAGCTTAAAAGGTTCACCATTCCAAATCTGTAAGCGTGTCTTCGCAGGCCGCCTTCGCATCGAATTCAAGCTTCGAGGCTGGGGAAAATTCGAGGCACCAAAGAAATCGGTGAGCTTTGGTTGCGCCACTTTATGTTCAAGCTGGCGTGCCATTTGTTGGCGGCCATGACGCAACCCAGTGCTTCCAGGTACAAAAGTGTTCGAGAGAACTAAGTATTTTTACTAGGTGTACCTACTATGTTGGTAAAACTGCACACACTGGGAAGGTTGTTTCTAGGTCCATTTGAATTTTGGCAAGAATTTGGCTTTGGCCTTGAGAACGCTGTTTGTCGACACCCATGCAATGCAGCTTCGCCATTTTAGTTGGTGCGTCCTTCCGAGTCTCATGGATCTTATGGTAATGTAAACCTTTTTTCACCATATCGTCAGAAACCGCACAACTCCCTGGTTTGTAGGTCAGGATAAGCAGCCATGACATGACTCCCGTGCGTAACCTTCCAACCGGTGCGGAGTTGCGCAGGTGGGCGACCGGGTCTTGCTCCAAAAGGCCCGAGTCCCGGGTAGGCTCCGGTTGGTCCCGGGTCTTCCCCACAGTGGGCTGGGGCAACTTCACGGATTGCCCTGAAAAACAATGCGGGTACTTAACAAATGCCTTCCTTGGCATGTGGCGCAGTCTCGGTGTTCAATAGGGCTGTTGTCCAACATCCTATTTGAAGGTGGTCCTTGGACCTGTCCGGGCCAGAAAGTTACTTTGCAATGTCATGCCTGAACAAATATGACACATTTCATACGAAATGGTTGCAACAACATGCTCACGAACCCACGTGAATGTAGCAGCTGGCATGGCGTACCCACGGTACCGTGCAGTAGCGTGAAGTAGCGTGAAGTACGAAGAGAGCTTGAGTTTCTGTGATTGGTCCATGAACTACCAAGTTGACCCAGGAAGTTTTGTGAAGCGGGCAGCTGTCCCGCCAGACACTTGGTGGGGGGAAATTGCTAGCACGTAGCCTTCCCCATAGCTTCGATGCCATGAGCGAGGGAAAGCACCATGGAGATGATCCCGTGTCTCTTGCAATAGCCCTCGTTGTGCAGCCTGGGCGTTGGATGCTGGGGCAAACTTAGGAAAAACCGTGTGCTCAGCTGCTGGGGGGTCTCCGCTGAGATGAGCGACTTCCATGTTTGTCTGACCAGCACAAGGGCCCGAAGGGCCCGCACCGGCGACAGCATCGTAATTTGCGGGATGTTGCGATGTTGAACTCGTGAAGCGTCGTTAGGCTAAGTTCAACTTTCGACACATGACCCCCAGGCCCCTGGGGCATCGGTCTGCTTGGAGCCCCCCCCCACCCCCAGCAATTTTCGAGCACCTTTTCCCTGGCCTTCAATTGGCTTGTTGCGAGCCCCAGTCGCGAGCGCGCCTTTGGGAACAACTGCGTGCTAAATAGCCAATTTCAACTCAACCAGTGATGGATCATGCTTCCCAATTTATTTTCCAGAAAGAGAGTCAGCACTGGACACCAACAAGAAAAAAACAACATATTGTTTGGTTCCCACAGGGGTCAGACCTGTTGCAGCGGCAAGGTGGAGCTGGGACCAGAGCTGCAGGCGCAGAATTTGGGTCGTTTTTTTTGCCACCACGGAGGATCCACTTCCATGATTGTAGAGGGAAAACCCCTGGTTGATTTTCATTTGGGGTGGTTCCTTTGAGTGGGAGCCCGGATCACTTTTCAACGTGGGTGACACGGATGGGCGGTGTGCTGGGTGTCACGGACGTGGCCTGCCAGGCGTGGAAAGACCAGCTGGTTGGCACAATTCTTGAGGCCCGGGGGGAGTTTGGGCGTTGCGTCTCAGGGGTTGTGCTTTTGAAGCGGTCTTCATTGGAGCACATCCGCTTTTTGTCCAGGGTTCGAATTCCTGGAGACACTCCTTATCACTCCTTCACGCGTCCAAAGGATTGTACAATACAGAATCAAGGGCATTTAAAACCCCTCTTTTTTTCCTAAAAGCCACACGCACCCCGACCTTGGCAAGTCTTGGCAACCACGTGAAGCCACGGCGACCCAAAGTGCCCATTTTTCCGGACTTTGCGAGCCTCCAACTGTTCGACAAATCCCAACTCCCACCCAAGCGCCAACGATAACTATGTTTAGCCCACACTCAAAAGGGGGAAAACAAGAAAGTGCCGCGCTTCCAAAATGGGTCTCCTTCAACTTGCTGGTGCTCTTCGGGATGTTTTCTCGGTACAGACTGAGGCAGTCCAGCCAATTCCAGATCAGCTTGTAGGCTTGTGTATCCAGAAAGTGGACATTGCATGGAAACGATCATACCTCAATGGATGTTGGGAGCAGATCGCTTTTGACACACACACACACACACGCCTGCAGGCCCCAGCGCTTGGCCAGCAGCAACCCTACGTTGGGGAGCCTCAGGTGCAGAACCTTTCGAGGGTGGAGATGCAACCTGCCACCCTCCCCTTGCGTTACGGTCTTTGGAGGGTGGGTTACGGCGGTGACGGGTGGATCCCATTGCTTCACACGGCTCCTTCCAGGAAATGGTCTAAATTACCAGACTTGCCTTCGTGAGGTGCCATGTAGCGACAAGCCTTTCATTGCCACATCCGCATTTCTTAGTTGCGGCCTTTGCTTGGAATTGCTTGTGGCTGGACCGAAGCTGAGAAGCTCACCTGAAGGGTTCGGAGCGGCTCCGATGTTTTGGTACGGCAGTTCGCAACATCATTTGAGGCTGAAGCGGCCGGATGCTCAACTCACAGGTTTTGGCAGGGGAGTTAAGCTGAAAGGTTGGTTTGGAGCACTTCCGAAAAAACATCATGAGTTTGACCTCGGGTTTTGTAAGAAGTTAGAGAATTGCGTTGTGTTCCTTTTAACCTACCACTGAGGGCGGTGATTTCGAACCAGATAAAACCCCGTGAGGCTGGTGGTTTGGATCGGTGAATTGCGGGCCTTTGGAGTCCATCCTTCGGCAGACCCGGCTGAGCTCAAAGCGAAGGTGCATTCCGTGGCTTGAATCCGCGGACCGATGCAGAGTGATGCAGATCCGAAAATTGCGACATGGGTTCCAGATGGTTCCAGTATGTGCCAGTAGCCCACAGTTGTGGCTTTCCCACAAGGAAGCCGCGGACAGATGAGTTTCAAATCAAGTCGGACCAAGGGGGCACGTGGTTGGCGACCTTGGATTGTGGAGATTGGCATCGTACTACACAGCTTCCAAATGTGCCCAGTTATACTCGCAAGCTGCAGGAGTTTGGCTCCGTTTGTCATGGCCGGGCTTTGAGTTTGGCTCTCGGGCCACTTGTGCTGCCCTGCTCGTGCGCGGGTGCCGCGGGTGCGATGGATGGAGACACAGAGGGAGCTGAGCTTCCTGAGGCTGGCGGAAAGTCAAAGCTTCTGCCAGGTTTCGCCATCGCAGTCCGCCGCAAAAAGTGGTTGAGCCTTGCTGGCCAGTCTCAGAGGGAAGGGCAACTGGGACCCAGCCACTCCCTCGCTCTTCCAGAACTGTCTATCTTTACCAAGTTTGGGGAGGTGGTGACTGACGGCAGGTTTTTCCCTTCTCGGGTGTGGGGGTCTGTGCCTATTTGAAAGCACAAGTGAATAGAGTGCTTCGAATTTCAGAAAGACCATGGTTGTACTGGTTTGCGCGCACATTTGGCCCGGGTGCTCGGGGTGGCGCCGGCATAGGTGGCACAGGCGGCGGTTCAAATCGCCCAGTGGAGCGACAAGTACTTCAAGCCCTTGACGCCAGTGACCTCCTCCTACCGGCAGCGCCTTGGGATTAATTGATTGGGGGGGCCCAAGGGCCCAGCGCGTCACAGGTTCCTTCTGGGGGTCATGCGATGTGAGGCTGTACCACTCACTTCCTGAGTTCCTGGGCTTGAAAATCATTTTTGGGAAGACCTTTTGAGTGGTAGACCACGTGTTTGGACTGCCGTTTGGCCAGTGCGCTCAGGAAGTGAGACATAGTGAGACTAGGCCCAAACAATAAGAACTGGACGGGTACTAGCTTTCCACATGTCTCGAAGATGGGACAAACATGGGTCCCTCTCAAGAGTTCGATGCCCTTTGAACATGGGTCCCTCTCAAGCTGACTCGCCAATCATGCCCTTTCAAGAGTTCGATGAAAGTTCTATGGGATTTTCTCAGACTTACATGCGGAGGTGTATGTCCTTGGACCCACCTTTCCCAGTTCCATTTCCCCGGTTTTGCAAGGTAGGCAAGGAAACCATCCGTCAACCAAGACGAGCATGGGGATTTGGCTGACCCATCCTGGCGAAGCGCCTATCGTCCACCGGGGTTTGCCCGGGGTCTGCGAAGAATTGAATTCGGGTTCCTGAGAGACTTCGAGGCAGCGGGCGTTTCTTTTTTCTTTTTCCTGGGGGGGGGGATCAGTAACTCGGCAAGTTTTGGTTTGCCACCCATCAAGACAACACGAGCAAACAAACAAAGGGGCAGGGTCCATGTGCCCCGCCAGCTAGGCATGTGTGTGTGTGTGTGTTTTGCTGGATGGCTTTGTTCATTAAAAATTGTGAAATGGTGTGGTTCCAGACAAATGGGCATGAAGTACTGCGTGCTGAACAGCCATTTTCCCTCAAAGGAAGCGACAAGAGCACATATATTCTGCACCATGTGTTTTAGGAAGGTAGAAGGGGCTCCTCAATTTGTTTTTGCTTTGGGTTAAGGGTGGACTAAATACGGACCAGAACATGTTGTGCGCGTCCTATGTTTGGGCCAGGACAAAAGAATATCTATATAATTATTTATATTTGTATATTATCTATATACACATACTGTGCATATATGATTGCAATACGTGATATGCATGTAGAGTCCTGCCAGGCACAACGATCGGGATAAACACATAAACAACTAAATATATAAATAAATGCACAAGATACACAAATAAAGCTTTATATAGATGTGCACATACACATGTACACATCTTTGTGTTTCTGCACAACGTTTGGGATCTGTGCATTTGCGCGTATACATATTGTATAAACAGCATATTTGTGTGCGTGTGTGTGTGTGTGTGTGTGCGTGTGTGGGTGTTTACCTGTTTGCATGTATCTAGGAGTACCTTCCCCATTCTTTCCCAGAATCCTTCTTTCTAGAAAACTTTCAGACACCCAGGGAAACGGCTTTTAAAAAGAACGATGGTTGAAAAGAATGGGGAATCAACCCCTAGAATGTATGTTAACCCCCCCAATAAGAATGATAACAAGACATGAACTCATTCAAGGAAGGACGTGGCGATCTCCGGGGATCCGAAGTTTCACGAGATGAGCCACTTCCTCACCAGCCACCTGCACCAGGATGGGTCTCTTTGCCCGAATGCGTGTTTTGCAAGGTGCCCCCGAATTGGTTGGTTTCCTTCTGGCTGCCCCTTCAAACAAACCAACCGACAAGGGTACCCTCAAGAAGAGGGGTTAATTAAAAAAAAAGAGAAGAAGAAGAAAAAACCCAAAAAGAAGCCAACCATGTTTAAGGTCTCCCAATTTGCAGACAGACCCTCCTATTTTTTTCACAAGTTGCTACCGGATGTACGCCTGGCCATTTCTTGGCCCATTTGGCCGATTGGAAGGGGAAGGGACAACTGAAAAAGTGTGTTTTTGGGGTAGACTAAATATGATTGGACTCTGAAAGTGGCTTTCTCTGCGCCAGGCGGGCCAAGCACAAAGCGTCACCAGCATGGGGCAACCATTGTTTAAACAACATCGTGCGGGCAACCTGGGTGAAGAATTTAAGGTCACTGCCTCTACCAAGCAACCGCCTATGAAAGTGACTCAAAATGTGTCAAGCGATTGCCCATTTCGGTCTCGCAGTTCTGGGTACGTTCCCATGGCAGTTGTATTGAAAGGGAACAGCAAAAGGTGTTCTACCATGTTTAACAATGTTGGCTTTACAATGGTTAAACCATTGTGGTTTTACACTGGTTTCTACAACAATGGCGTTATGATGCCTTTACAACAAGGTCGGTTGTTACAACAATGGTGGGTTTCACATGATTTCAACATGGCTTGGCCCTGCCCAGCCTCAAATGAAACTACAAGGGATGCTTCCTCATTCCCTAGTGGCCAGCAAAAATTGGTGGGGTCTGGGAACATATGGGCATTCATCCCAGGCGAAGGGATCCTATGCAGTGACCATATGCCATGGTTAAAACATCATAGGGCGGGGTAGGAATGGTCAACATGTTAAAAGAGATTTCGGAGAAACCATGAAAGCATGAAATGTGTTTTTTTTCAGAAACCCATCATGTCACCTGCACCAGTTGGTAGCACGTTGGTGGCGGAAGTTTCCGAATGTGTTGGCTCATCTATCCCCACTGTGAAATCGTTTTGTCCATCTGGCCCTTTGCTGGGGTCATTATTTTGACTATTTCTAGGGGTTATGAAGTCAGAAACTGGGGAGGTTTCCCTTTAAACCACCACTTGGGTGACTTTGATAGTGGTAAAAAAATGGCGCCAGCTTTGCTTGGCGAGGAGCGCCTGGTTGGAAACACCCGGGAGGAATCCCCGCGCAAGGACCTGGGGGCTTGGGGGCCTGTGGCTATGGCTGTTAGGCGGATTGAGGGGTGCCACGTCACCTACCCTCCCCCAGAGGAACATGGAAGCTGTCAGGACCTCACCCCGTTGGAAGACTTGGTTCCATTTACGGAGGCCAATTGGGGGAGCTTCCATGTTGGGACGCGGGAGTGCAGTGCGATCGGGCCAACCCATCGTCTCGCAATCGCAGGGACAGGTTGCGACGCCCCAACGCAAGCCGATCGTGAGCTTTTCTTCCGAGCAGTTCCCCATGCAACGTTTGAATCATGTGGTATAGGAACTCTGAAGCGTCAGCAGAACTTGAAACGGTACTCCTCCAATGGAGGCATGACGATGAGCAAACAACTGCACTTCATGTTCATGTCGAAGTGCTGCACAAGCGGCCCGTTGACAAAGGAGTCATCAAGACAAAAGACAACGTCCAGCTTAACAAAGAGCAACCACGCCTTTCTGGGGTTTGTTCGGGGAAATTAAATGGCTTTAGGCCCACTTTCGGTGAAAGGGAATCCCCAGAATCCAAAAGCAAGCGTTGTGCCCGAAAGTGAAGATCGGATTCTCTCAAGCGAACACCCAGTATGAATCAAAAGGGGTTTATTCATCCTGCAGTAATTTGCGAAAGGCTGTTCGACGTTCCGTTTCCAAGCTCCAAACAATTGCTTATGTGCAGAACTCGTTCCGATCATCTGCTCTCACAAAGGCTCAGTTGTGAATCGCTTTTCCCTGTCTGAAACCTTTCTTGGCTGCAAGTGGGCCAGCCTTGCGCAAGAGATTCCATGGGCTTAATGAACCAACAAAGGAGCCCGGTGGAAAATCAGCTTCCCAAATTGGTTCTTCAGTTTCTTGAGCCGCTCGGCGCGGGAACGTGCTGATGGGCACATGTGTTTGCTGATGTCTTGCGTGGTACATCTGGTTCTCTGAGTGTTTCCTTTGGCCTTCACTCGCGCGCGATTCGATTCGTCGATGCTCCGCTTCTCCGTATCGCAGGATGGTATTGACATGATGGAAACGCGGGCCAGGAAGCTGGCGCAAGAGGCGGTCGCTTCCGAATCGATGGGTCAATCGGACTGCACGGAAGGTGTCAAAGCAGGGTGACCCTCCAAAAGAAGTTCCTCTAAACCAACCCAAAAACAGGGTACCTCAAAAAAGCAGATGTATTTGTTTGGTTGTTTGTTGGCCTTCCTCTAAACTAAGCCACAAAAGGGTGCCCAGCCTCGAAGACACAACACTAGGTTGTTCAAAAGAAAAATGTAGCGGCTTCCATCGGATTAGCATTAGCCCCCCCATCTGGAACAACCATTAAATCATTAAGACTCCAGAGGTAAAGGACATATGTGCGTTTATCGCCCCAACAGCGACTGCTATGAGTACATCCGCAGCTTTTGTTTGGGGGGGGCTCCTTACTTAGGCCTTGTTTTCACAAAGTTGATTCTTGGGAAAGGTAAACTCTGCCCTGGGATAGTCGCTATGTGGCATTTGTAATTTAGTCAGCGTCTCTGGTTTGTTCAAAAGCGAGCTTGACAACTCTTGAGCCATGCGACGGCGCGAATTGCAGACTATCAGGACCCCCCCACGTCTGGAAAGAAATGCCATCACTGCCATCTCTTACCACCCACCACGTATGGAAGTCAACATAGGGTTGGTGTTGCAAGATTCTGCTGTGTTTGCTTGGCTTGTTGCCTTTGGCGCTGTCGGCCTTTTTCTGAGAGACGTGTGCGGGGTGTTTGGTGCGACCGGGGGATTTCCTTTTCAGCCCTTCATTGGGTTGGCGTCAGAGGGGCCCCCAAGCCACGATGACATCTTAGCACCATCGGCCTTTCCGGTGCCGATGCGAGAAGCTCAAACCTTGTAATTAACTAGCACTTCGTGGCTTCCAAGCCTTTTGCTCCCATGGATGTTCTGGGATATATTTGTTTACAACTAAGGTGCATTCCCAGGTTCACTAGGTAAGGACCAGAAGAACCGGGAAGAGCTGCGGCAGCTTGAGACCATTGGGCTTCATGCCTAAAAAGCGCGGGCCGTCGAACTTGCGCCAGGCGAGGAGCGAGGATACACCCAGATCGCTCTGCTCGGAAGGGCCCAGGCTGGGATTTGTACGGCTGGAGCCCGGGCCCGCAGATCATTTGAGTGGACACCGCTGTGCTGTACCCTCCAGACTAACCTGAGACCCTTTTCAGAGGGTCTCCCAAAATAATTTCCTGGCCGAGACCATCGGCGACAAGTCCGTCCAAGTGCATCCATCCAATCATGGCACCGAAGGCTTATCTTGCCATGGCTAAGCCAATCTCCCCCCCTTAAGGAAAAACATAGCATGACAATTTGATTGGCCTTGGTATACTGCTTGTGGTTGGGTGTCGCGGTTTTCGTATTGCCATGGTCGTGCTTTAGAACCTTGGTTTTGTACAGGCAACATCCGCAGAAAGAGCTTGGTATGAGTGAGACCCAAAGGCCGATTCGCCTTAGAAAAAGGACACCTACGCGTTGGGAAGCATCGGGAGGCGCATTGGTTTAAAGTGCGCATCCCGTGCTTAGCTCGTGGCCGGCGTGGCCAGGAGCTTTCCGACGTCCCCACGGCGGCTTGGATGCAGCTGGGAATGGCTGACTTGGCTCAAAGCCAATGGGATGATTTTGGGGTAGGTGAATTCACCATCCCACAAAAAGGCTATATTTTAGTGGTGATTGGGATGTTCACTGGGGGTGCGGGTGGAGGGGCAAGCCGCAGGTTGTGGTGTTTCCACTTAGGTTTCATTGTACCGGGTTTTTGAGCCACAGCCACTTGTTCAGTTTCAGCATCGGAACTGTTGGTCAGTTCGCCCTGGCGTCAGTTGGCATCAGACTCACCCCCACCCCTAACCATTCTTGGGCCAAGAGGTTTTTTCGCCGCCGCAGGATCGCGTAGCTGCAAGATAACTTGGGTTTTGGAGCTTCCCCTAAAGCTGGAGAGAGATCATTTCAGGATTTTCCCAGCTTACCATGCAGTTTGGCAAGCCCATCCAGGTGGCGGGCAAACAAGTCCATGGTCTTGAATTGGAGCGGGCCATTGCAAAACTCGGGCCAGTAGGGTATACAGCACTTGATGGTTCAGATTTCAAAAGCACATTTCATATTGCCCAAACCGTATGTTTTTCTTTTGGGGGGAGAGGCAATGTATGCTTTATTCTTTGGGAGCGACAGCTTTGGGGTCGAAACCTAGGCTTGGGTTGCTTTTGGCACAGTTTCCGCGCAGGTTCCGCGCAGTTCCATGGTTCCGTGCAGGTTCCAGCTTTTTGCGCCTTGGGCGCAGCCGGAAAGGCGGAACACGCCGCGCAGAGGTTCGCCATCACCGGCAGCGTGATCACCGGCACGAGCTTCGTGCAGGGCCCGACGAGCCCCTCAGCGGGGTCTCAGAGCAGCCCGTCCAGGCGATACGCCGCGAGACGTGGTTTCCACCTGAGGGGGGGCCGCATTTTTTTTTTAATAAATAAATAAATAAACGTTGTTTGTTTTTCTTTAGGCAACAAAAAAGAAACACATGCAAAAAAACATCCCAACAAGTTCGCAAGCCTCCGGGTTAAGATATTGATCCCACATGGGACCCAGAGCTCACCTAAATGGAGGGTGCAGGTGCCGCAGGGTGGCCCTAAATGGTTGTGGCTCAAAATTAAAGAGCTGGGGTTACGCAGGTTGTAGTCTTTGGTTCCATTTACCAAGGTGCCATTTTGTCTATGTCTTTGACCCACAGCCATCTTAGAAACATAGACCGCAACTGGTCGGTTTCCTTTGGAGTCTCTTCAACAGATCAAAGGCAACCAAAAGGGTGCCCGATTTGGACAATCACGCACAGATACCTGTAGCTTGAATGTGGATCATGTTTGCGCAGCACGGCCCCATTGAGTTTCCTCTATAGTAGCTTCTTCGGGAGTACCACTCTGCACTTGGCATCACGGCACCACGTTGAGTTTATGCCAAGCTGCCAAGAGCATTTTGTTTGTGGTTTCTCCCCTCTCAGGGCGTCGCTTACCTGGATTTGGGGGTCACAGCTTTGAACCCTGGGCATATCTGTTAGTTACCTTTCTCCGGTTGCACCAACGAAGGGGAAACCACCAAAATTGCGGGGAGTAATTCCCCATTCCCTCCCCGCACGGAATTTGGGCCCATTTTTCCAGACACGTTCTTGCCAGGTTTCTAGGGGTACCTTCCCCACTCTTTCCAGGGATCCTTCTTTCTAGAGGACCTCCGGCAACTCAGGGAGAACGGCCGGTTTTTGAAAAGAACGATGGTTGAGAAGAATGGCAAAGGAATCAACCCCTGGAAGGTTCTTCCATTTACCAGGGTGCCATTTTGGTACATGTTTTGGACTGCCAACTGAGTTGGGTGTCTTCGAGAAAAAAACCTGAGGTGATATCCCCAACAGCATGCGGTGCTCTTTTTAGTGCTCGCACCACCCCGCAGCCCTCGCAGATCCTCGTGGAACCCTCGTGGAACCCTCGTGGAACCCTCGTGGAACCTTACCTCAGACCACCCCGGAGCCTATCTGGGCTGAGACCCCAAAGCTTTCAGCTGTTGGGGAAAAAACAAAAAAGCCGGGCGCCCGTTTTTTTTTTTCCTTCTTCGGATCCGACGTCTTACCGCGCCAGGCCCAGCGAGGTGCCCAGGGCGCGGATGCTGGGCAAAGAGGCGGCCCTTCGGCGTCAACTTGGGGAGGGGCGTTTGGACCTGTTCCTGTAGGCATTTGAACAAATAAAACATGGATGGGTTTGTCTTTATTTTCTTTTGGGTGTTTGCTTGTGTTTTTTTTTTTAGGACCTTTTATACTTTGTTTGAGGCCAATCCGACCAATCCGCTCAGGAAGTGAGGCATAGAGCCAGCGAGGGGTCCAGATGTTTGGCGGTTTTGAGGGAGCCAAGGAGCTGGTTCCAGGAGTGACAGTTCAACGATGTTCACTGTAAGCGCGTGGACAAAACGGTGATGGCCAATTGGTTCAAAGGGAAGGCAAAGCAAGCGGGAACCAGCGGCCATTTTGGGTGCGTCGGTTTTCTATGCCCGCCTCTTTCTTCGCGATGGCCATGAGCCAAGGAGCTCCAAAGGAGGCTGCAGTGGCGTGAGGAGCTGGATAGGCCGAGGGAGGGGGTTTCGGTCATGAAGAATGCAACTTCGATGGTTTGTTGCATCTGATTCGGGTAAGATTTTATGAGAAATGACTCTACGCAACCAAACAATGAAACAAATGGTACTGTACAGCAGAACCAAGTCAGCGAGTTCCAAGCAACCAACAAACACCCAGTCCCAGATTCAAATGGTTGTCCTTGATTGCTCTCACCATGGCCCAAGAAGGGGCGCAATTCTGATTGGAAGGGCTCAGTCACCAGTCGGTTTCCCTAAGAAGCAAGCAAGTTGAATGGGCTCAAGGGTGATAGTGAGACAACTAGTTCCTGTCATTTGTGGATACCCCATGCGCAATTTAGGATGTTGGAAGCCCCATAGTTCACCTGCGATCTGCCCGAGGTCTGTGCTTGGATATGCTTGGCCCGCGTGCCCTGGTTCTGGTTCGCCCTGGTTCGGCCACATCTGGGATTCAAATGGGAAAACTCAAAAGCTGACTGCAGACCATTCGCCCCCACTTGAATGTTCAAAGCTACTTAGTACCCTCCCACCGACACATGGAAGTGCAAAGTGGAAAAAGACTACATTCCTCCTGGAAAGTCCGCGCTTCCAGGTTAGTTGGTGGGAGGTTAGGCAAGCTGCAACCACGGCTAAGGGAAAACACCGGGCCCCTTTGCAAGTTGCTTGAGCATCCCAGCGGGCCTTTCGTGGCTGCAATGGGCGGCCGCAGGAATTTGAGGCGGCTCATGACGGATGTGGAGCTCGGCCGGGATCCAGCGATGAAGCACTACGGGCACCGGAGCCCCGGCCACTGGGGAAGTGTCTCAACATCGGGGTACAAAGGGTGTGCTCCTGTTCCTTTCCCTTGCCAACCCAAAAAGAGTGTACAAAAAGACAGGCCCAAGTTCGTGTCACAAGATTCTGGGGCAGGGTGGCAAACTTGCCATGGACGGCAGACATGGTCTCTTCAGACCCCTCACATATGCTGATTCTTGGGTTTGATTTCAGTAAAGATGCGCCATTTGCCGAAGTCGAAGTGACGACTGGTATGGAATGTCGCTCTGAGAACAGGGGTGGTCTTGATTTTGCTATGGGCCCCAGCCAAACCCCAGCCAAATATTGAGAAGTCAACAAACCAATCCCTGCATGATGCGCTGAGCTAAGGATGGTTTGCGAACAGCCTCTTGGCCGGAGTAAGACCGCTTTTCTGGGGGAGGGGTGGGGCTAGGTAAAGGTGTCCTTTCCTGCCAGGTTTGTCGTGGAACTCCTGAATTTTCAGTTTGAACATAGTTTTGGGTGTATGTACACATATGTTCCACTATGCAGGAATTTTATGCGTATGGCCACAGATATACATACACACACATATATATATATATATATTTCTATATATTACGATCCATCTACGTGGTGCACCACGGTCA
Organism: Effrenium voratum; assembly: GCA_963377175.1. Lineage (NCBI taxonomy): Eukaryota > Dinophyceae > Suessiales > Symbiodiniaceae > Effrenium > Effrenium voratum. The sequence continues at coordinate 492,042 of CAUJNA010003331.1, forward strand.
GTGGCCGCCCAAAATCCACAAGACGACGGCAGCGCTGTAGGATGTTCAATGCCCAAGGCAATCCGGCAGATGTATCGCAACATTTTCTCTGGCCAGCTCTGGGCAAGGTTTTGATGTCCATTGATTCAGGACTAGGCCAACAATCGGAATTGGGAGACGGACAACCTGAAAGCTACCATTGATTTGGACACAACCAGCAACATCGAACCACCAACTCAACGGCAAGCTTCCCCAACGTGAGACTGTTTCTGGGCTGCGTTGAGGGCATGAGGTGCACGCGCTTTGATCAGAGGCCAGCGACCAGTCGCCCTGGGAAAAAGAGAGGGAAACCGGGAAACCAAGCTAAAACCTGGCACCGCGCCAGCATCCTGCAAGCGCCAAGAACCACCCCCCCCCCCGCAACCCCCAAGGAAGCCCCAGGAACCCCAGAAAACCCATCAGGAACCCGCAGGAACCCCAAGGAAGCTAACACAACTCAAGGAATAATCAGGATCTTCTTGCTTCCCGACCTCACCGTTGCAGGTTTGACAAGCGCTACGACTGGTTCAAAGACTGCGGGGACAAGGAGGTGCTTAAGGACTGCCCCACCCGGAACCCTGAAACCCTGCAACCCCCGATCTCCCGTTGCGACTTCAGGGGGCTTCCCTTTCGAGGCAACGACCAAAGTAAAGTGCCTGTTTTTCCCTGGCCACTAAGATCTCTGGGAAGGATTCAGTATTTCGTTTGTGCTGCTCGTACTGTGTCTGCATAGCACGCCGGGCTGACCTGATTTTGTTGCAAATCATTGAGACGTACCAGATACATAGATCCAAGTTTTCTTTTGCGAACCCCTGAAAGGAGAAAGGAAAGGTCCAAACAGACGAAGTAGAAAGCACCGCCAAGGCTTGAAGCCGGCTTGCCACAAGCCAGTGAATGCATTGTTCCCCAGCCTCTGGGAGCTTTGGTATCTCTGCCCAAATGAACTCTGGAGTGGTTCGGGGCAGAAGGATCCAAAGGGTTCCGGAGGTTCTGAGGCTGTTGCGATATCATTTGGGCTTAGTTTTTGTTTGATCCAGGCTCTTTTGAACGGGTCAGGGCATCTTTTCCTTGCTTGGCTCAGAGAGGCCGTTTAATTGGCTTAGGCGGCAAGCAAGTCTGTGGCCCGCTAGGCATGGCTAAGGCTTGCTGCAGCCACACGAATAACCCTAGCCGTTGCACACACGCACACACACACACACATATATATATATATATATATATACACGTTTTCCTGGATCCTCAAGGCGCCTTTGATCAAGTACCCTCAATGAATGGTTTGGAGTGGTTTCGTGGTTTGACCCCCGGTTCCTTTTTGAAGCCAAAGGGAAGGTGACCTCCAAACCAATCCAACCCCCCCCCCTGGGGGAAGCTATTTGGGAGGAACCATGAATCAGACATCAAGCCCAAGCCATGGCATTTCGCCCAAATTCAGCAGCGGCTTCCTGCGGCCTTTTTTCGAAGGGCTTTCGCCTGAATTCCTTTGCCGCGTTTGCTTGGGGGTGTTTCAGGGAGATGCTTCACAGCATCCCTCACGGATGTCCGCGGGCATTTCCTGGGGCGTTTTAGGCACTTTGCGTTTCAGCTTTGATGACTGTCTCACTGCCAAGTTTCTAGACTCGGTACTTGTTAGAGATATCAACTTGTTTGCTGGAAAGCCACGGGTGTGACGTTCTGTTTGCTGGAAAGCCAAACGAGAAAAGAGGCCACTTGGATTTGCAGCTCGAAGGGTTCACAAGGCAGCGTTCGCCTTGCCAGTCTTGTTGACCAGAGGATTGGGTCTCAGGCTGGGACCAACATCAGTTGGAGATGGCAGTTGCTTCAAATGTGTGTCCAGGAGCAGCAAGGCCCGCCCTTCGTGCGGTATGATCCGGCGAAGCCGATCATGGCAGGCTCTACTCGAGGAATACCCAGAAACTTTGAATCTGTGACGCTTGCCTATGACAATGAGCCAACCCCATTCGCGTGACAACAGTGTTGGGCACTGGCCGCAACTGCTCATGTTACTCTCAGGTTTGACAGGGAAAGGCGCTGACGGACTTTGCCAGCAAAGAGCCTCGGCAAGCGTAGAGGCTTTGGGAGGATCTGGGAGGAGACTGCGACAATGGGCCGCATTGAGTGCGTGTTTGTTTTGTCGTGTTTGTTTCTTTGTGCCGGTGTATGTTTGCATGTGTGCGTGAGTGATGTGTTTTTTGGGTTGGACTGCCTATGATTGGACATCCATCTTGTGTCTTTGCGGTTTCGTGCGACGGCGTTTCACCATGTTCCATGATCAATGCTATCAAACTTCCCCTACAACTGTCCGGCTTCCCAGCATTTCCACTTGGAATTCTCAGTTTGGCACGCACAGGGAGGAGACACATTGCATCGGGGGCGAGCAGCAAGCCGACGGGTTGCGGATGAATCCTTGCCGATCATGGCCATTTCCCCCATGGAGTGCATCGGAATGCCTTTTTGGGCCGTGAAGATGATTTGGGTATGCAAGACTCGCCATGGTTTTGATTCGATGTGATTTTACGTAGTCATGGTAAAACTTGTGTAGTGAGACTTGTTTGTACTGCTGTTGGTTCTGCTCTTCGTTGAGCCGTGAACTGTGAACAATCCGCGGGCTTGCGAGACGTTCCAACGACTCAGCGTGAAGCAAGCAGGCACCCCAAAACCCTTTCAACAAGGTGCAGCCGGGGTAGTTATTCTTGTTTAGGTACATTTTTTGAGGTTGGTTTAAAAGGTAATCCACCCTGAAACCCATTTTAACACATACCCAGCCCGTTCATGAAAGCATCTGAAGGTGGGCAGAACAAAGAGCAAGGTACATTCAACCAAGCCAGCAAGGTGAGACCTCTGCATGATAGCCCTCTGATTGAACAACACAGAAACAGCCGCCCTTGCTACCTGTGTATGGAACCAGTTGAAGCTGGCTCAATTACATTGCAAACAACACGACTAGCACAACTTCGAACAAACAACCCACATGCCCCGTCGGAAGGTGTGCAAGGTGAAAGCCGCGTGTTCTTGCCAAGGCCATGGAAGACGTGGGAGTGCAGGTTGTCGAAACGAGTTTAGCGACCCTTTGGCGAACAGGAATAGGCCTTGTGGGTGGTTATCCCAAGTGCAGCAGAATCCCAGAATCATCGCCATGACAGTCTTTGCCAAGGCTAGGCCATGGGTCTGCCTATACCCCCAGGGTTTCCTGTCCAGCCAATCATTCGTCCGAGGAGTTTTGGACACCAGGGTTGGCCAACCATTTTCTTAAGCATGTCTTCCTGCCATGGGATCTATTAGTCTATGGGCGAGTTGCGCACCAATGTTGGCAAACCTTGGCACACCCAGTTGAGCCTGTCTCAAAATGGGGGACCCCATGTGGCTGATTCAAATTGGGAAGCAGGAAACCAATCATCTTAAGGGGTCCCAACATTTCTGAGTGCCCATTTATGTTATGTGCGCTTGCCGGAATCTGCCGAAGGCATTTCACCGGCACGCCAAGTGTAAAGACGCGACGCAAGGTGACCGATGACCATTGAAGAGTTATGTTGAGAGGTTAATTTGCAACGCCCCTCAGCAGTCTGGGGAGTCGGGGAGTCTGGTCTTCATGGTCAGGGCTCGCTGTTCAGGGAATGGCCGGAGAGCTTCACATTGGCTCTCCGCCAATGTGCGAAGTCAGCCGGAAAGCACTGCCGTGACATTGCGAGAAGCCGATGATCCCAAGCAACGATTCAATCAGCAGAAGCTCTGAGTTTGGGAACCGCGCCCTTCGCATTTTGTTGCATGAACCGGGCCATCCCTGCGTGGTACTTATACGATTGTCTTACCCAAAAGTGTGGACACAAACGTGCTGTTGAAATATGACAGCTGGACTCAATCAAAATTAAACCAACAGTGGACCGCAGGTTTTAGTCCATGTTTCCATTTGCCAGGGTTCCATTTTGGGTACCTATTTTTGATCCACAGCCATGTCTTATACCAAAAGTGTGGACAGCTTCAATTCTTGGACTTGCTGTTGAACCAAGAGCACACGATCACGGCGACCAAATACTGAAGGTGGCCAGCGGTGGCGCCTTTCGGCAATCGAAGTACTCGCCAGCTCGTTTTTTTCCAGGACGAGCAGATGGGGCAGAGCTTGTAGCATATCGGAGAAGCGCGAAAAAGCGGGGGGGATGGCATGGGTGTGTCTCCGAATCAGGGAGACTCGAATGGTTGCTGTCTTTTGGTTTCCCTTGAACAATTCAACCAAAAATCCCCCACCCACCACCTCAAAAGAAAACCAAAAGCAAGAAGAGACACCTTCATTTGGCCACTTCCATTGGACTTCCATTTGCTTAAGAAGATGTCTTATTTTGCGTTGGTTTTTACGGGAATCTATCACTAAAATGTTTTCCAGGGGGCTTAAGGAAATGGAAGCCCAAAAGGGGGCGGGGGGTAGTGGCCACCGTGGAAAGTTGGCGTCAAAGGCAAAGGATGGGACAAAGGCAATGGCCTTCATGGAAACCCTTTGAGGCGGTCCCTCCAATGGACCCCAACCCAACCCAACCAACCAACCCAACCCAACCAACCAACCAACCAACCCAGCCCTAGTAGAAACAAGACCTATAGGGAAAAAAACAACTCCGGATCCTTCCTAGTGGATTGGCCCCAAAAACGTATCTCATGTTTTCATGTATATACCACTAAAATGGTCCGAAACGGGGCTCAGGAAGTGAGGAACTTTGGTTGATGTTCAGCCGGCCTCCGGCCAAAGGTTTAAATGTGTTTTGTTTTTGTTTTTCTTGCAGCCTTTTAGTCAAGGGCTCTTAGGATGGCTCTGGGGTGAGGCCCAGAAAGAGAGTCCATTGCGCGGGTCTCCTTCAAACCGCCTGACAAATGCAACATCAATGCTAAGTCTGCACCAAGTAGACCTTTCCCGCAGCTAAAGTCGCCCGGATCCTAAGGGCACTACATTTGGCAACATCTTACCAAGAAACCAGCTGCGACCCCTCGAAATTGTCACTTTGGGCTGGCTTACCCCCCCCGCCCCGCCAAACTTAAACCAGCCCCCAGCAACTCCCGACTGCCTCCCAATCAGAGCCACTACCCAACCTCCGCGCCAAGTCGGCTGGTGATGCTGGTGATGTTGCTAGCAGAAAGCCAGCCCTTGACAAACACCTGCCTTAGGGAAAAAACACCCCTACCCCACTCAGTGAGAATTTTTTTGTGTTGCGCGGCCTTTTTGTTCGACCCACACCACCGTGAGGTGGTGGAGCTCTTTGCCCCAGTGGTGGGCGAGGTGCCGGGCCGTGCCGAAGGGGAGGTGACGGTCAACGGTTTGCGCGCGTCCCTGAAGAGCAAAACACGGCCGGGCGATCCTTTTCTAGGTCCCCCAGCTAGGTGCCCCTTTACCGTTTCTTTTTTGCTTGGGAGGGTTCCCCTACTAAAATAGACTACAGAAAAAGGAAACCCTTATCTAAGCTCTCTACGGCAACCTCAAGCCTAGGCCACCAAATTAGTCCGCTCCCCCTATTAATAAATACGGCCCCCCCCCTCCCCTATTATAAATAAATCCACCCAAAAATATATATTTTTTAATTGGGGTTTTTGGGGTTGGTTTTTTGTTTTTCCAACAATGTGAGGGTTCACATAGGATTTGGAGGAAATGGATTGAATTGTAAGGTCCGCGAGTAAGCGGTTTAATAAGGAAATTTGATGTATCATTCTATTTGTTTACCAGTTTACTGGTTGTTTGTTTGCAGCCAGGCAGGTTAATTAGCCAGCATGTACGGGAGAGAGACAGTCGCAGCTAGACAGCTTTTGGGGACATGTTTTCTTTTGAGGGACACCTCATGTTTTCTTTTGGGGAATTGAGGAACCCACCTTTTGAAAAGTGAGGCTGGAAGCTTGCTAAAAGTGCCCCCTAATAAGGATTCCAAGACTTTAGTATTGGTTTAGTATTGGCGCAATGGAAAATCAATTGTGCGGAGTGGACATCTGGTCTCGGGCCCCGGATTTGCATTTATTATTAATGGGGGTCATTCATTAATAGGGGGAGGAGATTACCATACCGGTTGAGGATGTGAATGTTTGTTGTGGCTTCCCTTCGATTTTGCGCACGACCCTAGTTCTTCAGGTTTGCGCCTTGGTAGCCAAAAATTGCATCGACACCATGCTGTGTTCATCCCCTGCTTTCTTGTTCGCCCCTGTAGCTAATCTGGAACAAAGGCTGTCCATATGCGTTCGGAGCCCATAGTCCCTACCTCACAAATTATGCCGGCTCATTTCCTGGGGGAGTTCTATCCTCAACTTTCTTCGGTTGGGTCTCTATCCCCGGCCACGCGACAAACCAACAGGTTACCAACATCCAACGGCATCCGACAGCATCCAGATTGGTTTGCGTAAGGATTCCAGACTACTTGGAGGTTGGTGGGAAGAAACCCTCACCCAGTTACCCTTTGACCCTGGAAGACAAATGGTACCTGTGGGATTCTATCAAAGACAACTGTGTCCTAGAACGCAAGACCAAGGTTGTTCGGTGTTGTTATCAGTCAGTTGGCAAACAAGGACATCATTCCTCATAGTTTTCATCATGTTTTCAGTGTCCCAAGAATTGAGACCCTATGGGCGTCAAGTGCAATAAGTAAGGGAACGACAGCCACCTTTGCTTCGGACTCTTGGCTCTGAGTGTGCTTAGTGACTTGGTGGCCAACCATGCCGCGGGCGAGGAGAGGCCGGGGAGAGCGGCAGCGGGAAACGCCGCCTCTTTTTCGACCTTCAATGCTGGTGACATTCGCCAACAAATGGTTAAACGAGGACGTGCACCGGCTCGCTTTGCAGAAGGAAAGTTGTGCGCACTTCTATGTTTGTTGACGGGAGCGTATGGGGCATATGGATTCGCCATGTCAAAGGTTACATCTAGCAGCTGCTTCAGCATTTTTGGGAGTGACGAGTGGGTCTTGTTTGACTTACCTTCCTGAGTCGTTCGGCAGAATATTTTAAGTACTAGCTGGACCCACGTGTTGCATGTACACGACTTCGGAGCCACTTCTAGGTTCGCTAGCCAGGGAAGAACTGATGGCAAAAAAGATGGCTGCCCAGCAATTGAATGTTGGACCATCCCCAGGCTACGGGAGCTCCTACCCTATGTTGGGCTCGGTTCAAGGCGGTGCTAAAGCCGGGTTTGCTTGTTAAATTGGGCATCTGAGGTGAGGTTGACAACTGTCCAGGTCCGTGCATGCCAGCAATCCACTACGCTGGCACTCAGCTGTGGGAGGGGAAAAAAACAACTACAATTGTCGGTCACCAGGGCATGTCACCAGACCAGGTCCTGCGTGTATTCAATCTGCTAGGCCACCGAGGCGACAGCATAGCGCGCCAGTGTGCCCCAGAGAAGGTCCACCTGGGAAAGGTCAGTGGGAAAAGTTCTGCCAAGGATGTCTTAGCAACAAGGCTCCACAGATAGGTGAAGGGTAAAGAGTGCAGTGGGCACCACGGTTCATGGCAAAGAGCCTGGCATTTCTCCTTGCAAGCTCGGACAGCTCCTCAAAAATGGTTTAGGCATGTCGGCGAAAACCGAGTCCAACCAAAGATGATGCATTTGGCTCAGATGAAGGAAAATCACCTTCAGCTGATTGAGAGCATCTCGTGGTTGTGGAAACAAATCCTTTCAGGGACCCTGGTAAACGTGACCTGCCGCTTTGTATCCTGGACACTGGCGCTTTTGCAGGCTGCTAGCCCCATCGTTCTCGGAGGACGCGGAGGGGGGGTAGGAGGTTCCTCGTCAGGCGTCGCACCGGGAAAGGCCAATCGGGCCGGTATCCTTGCTGTTCAGAGCATAGCTTTTAGCATTGTGAGTTTCTTTCCTGCAGGTCCTGATGTCGCTCAACTATATATATATATATATATTTGGTCAATGGCGTTCCCTGTTTCATTGCCAGACTCGACTGTCCCTTTTAGCAAGTTTTTGTTGGACTTGCTTCATGTCCCCTGGAAGCGTAGGGGAAACGGTTTTTGGAAGTCTCGACTTCAAGGCTAGAGCAAAGCATCTTCGAGTTTGCGCCATGTGCAATCCGCAGGACCTCACAGGACCATTTATTCTAGGTTGTGCCCGGGATCCTGGAGGGGCCGCGATGCACTCGGCGTCAGAAAAGGCGACCATGCCAAAGCGGGAGCCAGGTGATCTGTCACTTGCACGGATGACCATCTAAGCCCAACTGTGAATAAGAAGGCCAGGTAACAGGTTTTGGGCTCCATGCCATGGCCAAAGTTAAAGCATGAAGACTTTGTGTCGAAAAGCCTGCTGGCATCAAAAGCCCGTCTCTTCCGTGGATCTGTTTGCCCTCTATCTCCATGAAGTGCGCTTCAAAAGGTATATTTTAGATGTTCGGCCCTGGGAAAACGAGCTGAAGCAGGGTACAAAGAAAACATTGTGGCGCTTGGACGCGTTTTCCTGGCTTAAGGAAAGCTTAAGGAAAGGCCACGTTTCTTGACCCAGACTGCGGCTGAGGCCGCAAATGTGGGACGACAGGCCGGGCAATAGACGCCAGCGGTGCATAGAACCAATACCTCCAAATGGGACCCACAGAGCATTTAGTGAGTCTGAGATGCTCCTGTTGGCCCTCAACCAAACAAACACAGCCATACCTCAAGATTGTTGTTGAGCGACCTCACCGGGAAGACGATTTGCCAGATCTTTGGGAACATTGTTTTCCTCCACTGCGTGGGTAGGCTGGGGCAAGTTACTGGGCCCTCTGGGAAGCTGAGAGGCTGTTTGAAGAGACATTCAGCAGGTTTCATCAGCTTGGCCGCCCCACTCTCCGCCCACGCCAGTGAACCCACTGGCTTTGCTTGTCGGCTTAGACCGTTTGTAGGAACAATTTCAGTGGTTTGCACTCTGACCCCATGCTGGGCTAGCATGCTGGCGCTCAGTTGTTGGGAAAATAGGGCTGCCCTCCCGCAAACCCCCTCAGCAAAAGTCGGGTTCTCCGAGCCAGTGAACTAGGAGCCACATGCTTCCAAAACTTGACCGCCAGGGCTTCCAATCGGTTCCAACAGCCGGGATTTTTGCAAAGGAGGTAGCAGTCTTGCACCCATTTGTGTGAACTAGGCTCACTTTGAACCCGGAAAGAGCGGGAGGCTGTTGGCTCTCAGCCTACTGGACCGCACACGGACGAAGGGTCTGCCCCGGCCCCGGATGAGGGCCAAAAAACCCGCGTTCACTTTGAGCAGGTGCTTTTACATGCCTTCATCAGGTTGGTAGTAAAACTGTGTGAGCAGGGGGGTAGGAAGACGATGAGTCTTGGGCAATGGTGTGTGTGTGTGTGTGGCAGGTCCTTGAATTTGAGCTCTTCGACTTCTCACTTGCAACAGTTTCTGGAGTTTAAGCATTTTGGGAAGATCATTCATAGTATGGGTTTATAATGGTTTATATGGGTGTGAGCTTTAATTGGGGAACCCTTGGTGGACATCACGTAGGTGGGGATTCCACCAGCCTATGCGTAAGTGGAATGCAAGCAGTGCTTGGACCGTTTTTTGACCAAACCAGAAGGTGATGTCGGCTAAGACACCCTCACTTGCAAAGTGCGTAGACGGCAGCCGAGTGTCCCTGTAGGAGTCCTTAGGAGGAACATGGTCCTTCAGAAGCCTCAGGCCTCATGTTCCGTTAATAACAGGAAAGATAATTGTTGTTTTCAGCTTTCTAGATCCAGCAGTCTGAGAGTCTGGCCTCGTGCTTCTCTTTTACTTGCTGGGGCAAGTGAGTGGATCCCGGAGCCCGACTCAGGGGAATGATCTTCGACCAAATGGGGATTGTCTTAAAGCAGGAGATTCTCCCAAATAGGTACAGTGTTCATGGCGTTTCCCTTGAACAATTTTGGGATCACCATGAACCTCCCTAAAAAGGAGAGTGTCAAAATATGAACCGTCACTGCGACCGGTGGTCCCTCTGGTTTCCTCTTGAAAGAGCGCCGTGCGCCGAGGCACTTGCATCACAGGGCCAGCCTGCCGCCGTTGGTCTCTGACCGCGTGGTCTCGCCACCGCAGCTGGACGCACTGAGGACGGGACCGCCGGGACGCTTCGCTGCCGGCTTCTGGGCCCCAAACTTGTCAAAGATGATGGGGACGGCAGAAAAGGAGGGGTTGACCTTCCTAGAAACAGATTTGTGTTTTTGAGTGAAAGGGGTCACGCCTCAGGTTGGGTGCACACATGTTGCAGTAAACCTATTTTGTAGTAAGCTGATTTTGGTCATATTTTGGTCTACAACATGATGTGGAGACTGCGTGTGTCTCGTTTTCTTAGCGGGCCATGTTGAGGGATTGTGCTTGGGTAGGTCATTTTGTAGAAATCAGGTTTGGTACTTTGGAATTTTGTAGAATTTGGGCTTAGTGCAGGCAGCTCCTAGCAGATGTTGGCTTATGGATTTGTTTGGGCTTGTATGGATTTGTTTTGTAACTAGGTCCACGGCACATATTCCGCCGTGGGCCAAAGTCGACATCTCAATAACCCCGGGCAAAACACACCCTGTTTTCCCTTAAATAACGTGGTTTTCTCAACATGTTGCAACAACATTTTTTGCGCGGCAGTTACAGTGGGGAAGGAAGCTCGCATTGATATTTGCAGGTAAACTGCACGTTTGACTCCTGCAAAACTACTTCAGCCTTTTGCAAAAAGATTAACTGCTTACCTTTCGGTAGACCGCTGCGCATCTTTGGCCTCTTTTTGACTGAGCTACAGGACCTAAGACTGGGTGACTGAACTACACGACCTAAGACCTGGAGCAGGCCTTTTTGCTCAGGAGTGTGAACATGCTGCGCGTGAGCGGGTATGCTTACCTTTTGGCAGGCGCGTGTGCAGTGCGAACATGCTGCGTGTGAGCGGACGCTGCGCGCGCTTACCATGTCGCAGGCGTGTGCGCAGTGCGAACATGCTGCGCTTGAGCGGAGGCTGCGCGTGAGCGAGTGTGCTTACCAGGTGGCAGGTGTGTGTGCAGTGCGAACATGCTGCGCGTGAGTGGGTGTGCTTAGCATTTGGCAGGCGTGTGTGCGCTGCGAATGTGCTGCGCATGGCAAAGTACAGGGCCATGAGCGTGCTGCTGTACTACATTTCCTCTCTTGAATAGGTGTCCAATACATTTGTGTTACACCAATAGGAGTGAGGGCCAGCTCGCCCACGTAGTGACCACAGCCCACAGGGGATGGATATTTCTGCTTAAGTCTTTTTAGCACCAGGTTCGATCCATTGGAAATTGGAAGCATTTCGGGGTTGCAATTTGAACAATCTTCCCCGGGGGGTGTGAAACACGGAAAAACCAAAAATAACAGCGTTCGAAGGGGGGGGGACCGAGACCAAAACGGTTCTCCCGCTTGCGCCTGAAACGACATTACTGGCCTGGGGCCCCTCCAGAAACTGGCCAGAATAATTACAACGCTTCCAAGAAACTGCTGCTTGCGGGCTTTGAGCGGCCACCAAACCGAACGCTCGTCCCAGAAAACGGTTGCATTTTCTGCGGGGTTGAGGTCCACAATTGAAATATTTCAAGCGCTACCCCCCCAAAAAAAATGCAATTTTTGAGGCTTGGGAACTGGGACCGGCGCCTGGCCTGGCTTGGCACTTCTTGGGGCCAACAAAAACAAAATCGGTGGTTTCCGGTTGGTTTCCCTTGAGCCACCAAAGGCGATTGGTAGCCTCAAAAAAGACAGAGCACCCACAGATGTTTCTTTGTTTTTCACAGGTTCACGACGGCGATTCGTTCGGGCTGTATGCGTCAGTGCGCTGGATGCATCCTGGACCGGCTGGCCAACAGGTTGCGACCCCAGCACTTGGATCCGAAGCTGTCCTCCAGGCTAGGAGTGGGTTTGGATTGGTGGTTTGCGGAGTATAGCCCCTGGTTCTTGTAGAGGGTAAATGGGAAGCGCCCCCTTAATCACCAAACCACCAGTCACCAATCCAAACCACCAATTGAAGAGCTGAGGTTCCAACTCCGTTTGTTCAGGATAGGCCCATTTGGGGCGGCTTGCTGGTGCACACGAT
>CAUJNA010003331.1:509048-524048 GCA_963377175.1 Effrenium voratum
CATGGGTCCACCTACCTTCTAAGTACTTTGGCCAATTCCATTGTATCCTCAAACGGTACTTGGTCTATGGGGCCGGGCGCCCCATCAGCACATGGGAGCGAGATGCGAGCTCCGTGCGGTCCGTAGCCAGGCCTCGGACACCATTGACAACGTCAAGGCACGCCCATGGCCGAGCCTAGACCTTCTGTGGGGAAGTTTTGTTGGAACCTGGAAAAGGCAGATGTTGGGGCGTTGTCAAAGAAGCAGGGATACGTTTTTGGTATCCCTCCTGGAAGAGCGGCACAAAGCGGTGCCCAGGTCGAACACGTTTGGCAAGCCCCAGATGCCAGGTTTTAGAACCGCACGATCCGCCCGTGCCGTATCGTCCAGGCCAAGATTCAGGATAAGGAGGGCATCCCCCCAGACCAGCGGCCTCCTCAGAAGACCTTGCTGAAGTGGCAAGTAGTTGCCAGCTCCAGGATTTTCAAGTCTAACTTTTTCAAGCGAGCTTCTGCCCAAACAGGGCAGCTTCATGCAGTTGAGCTTGAGTTCTCTGATCTGAAAACTCACTCCCCGAGTTCCTTGACATTAAACTTTTGGGGAAGACCATTTCGGTAGCCAACAAACAGTTTGGTTACCTTTTTTGGCCAATCCACTCACGGAAGTGAGCAAATCAGCTCCCTTGTGGTGTTGCAAGCGGACAACCCATGAGCCGACCTTGGAATAAGGCAGCGCCTGATCTTCGCTGGCAAGCAGCTCGAGGACTGCCCGAACGCCGAAAGCCGAAACCGGGCGAGCCAGGGGAGAACTCGGATACATGTCACGCACCAAAAAATAGATGCACCAGCTGCCACAACAGATGGTTTTCTTCCAGGTGCGTTTCATGAGTATGTTTTATTTTGCCCTGTTGATTTTCTGGAAATCTATCACTGCTGGACATATTAGTATTTTTTCCGGGAGTCGTATTCGCAAATGGATGTATTTAGGTTTAGGGTTGGAGTGTCATCTCAGGCACAGGGTTACTTGCAGAGTTGGCGGCAAGCTTTCAATTTTTTGGAGTTGCCCAGGAAAAGATTCACCAGTCGCGGGTCAGGAAGCGACTTGCCCTCATGCCTCCCCGCCTTCTCGGAGTGGATTGTGGCCATGCACCTGGCAAAAGGCCCCTTCCCCGAAAGACTCGAATACCGTCTCTTTTCTTTTCCCCCGCTCAAAACGGCAAGAAAGTGGTGAGTTCCATGAGATGGAGTCAGGATGAACAAACCTGAAAGTGTGCCTTGACTCACTTGACAGGAGAAAAAGAAGAAGAAACAAACCGCCCAGGTCTTCCCGATAGATCAGCTGTCCAAAGCTTCAGGTCCAGATCTTTGACTTGGAAGGTCGTTCGGCTTCTCTAAGAATCGAATGGGCGATGTCAGGTGAGAATATTTGGAATGTATGTCGATGCCCTAAGCGGAAGTGAAGGAGAATACTGAGACTCACTGCATTTGTCGTGGGGCAGATGGAATGACATTTTTGGGGGCATGACCTCGCCATGGCTCCCCTTGCACCACTGTCAGTGCATTAATATTGGCATTTGGTAAACTCTACAGTAGCTTGGTCACAGGATGATGGTGGCGCATGCACATATTGTTGGAGTGGTGAGCAAAAGACGCCTTGCATGCCTTGCCGCAGCGCGATGCATGACAGGACGGCCGCACTCTGTCTGATTACAACATCCAGAAGGCGCGTTGCTTACAGAAAGGTCTTGGAGAAAGATGTCTTTGGGAGCAGCATGACTTTGCTCAGGCCAGAGAAGTTGGCGTTGTTGTGCATGAGATATGAGATGCAAGGGGGATCAGTTGTCGAGCCGGATGACAACTGTAACCTGGTGGTTTGGATAGGTTTGGACAACCTGGTGGTTTGGATAGGTTTGGGGGTGGTTTTTCTAGAGGGTTGTTCTGGGGGAAGGTCATAGAGCAAGGCCATGTCCACCAAGCCTTGATCTTCCCTGAAACAAGCAGGCCTTATGGAAGGAGCAAGCAGCACGCCCCAATGCGAAGGGTCCCTTTGCCAATCAAAGCCACGCAGTGGACATAGATTCCCCACAGTTCTGATGTCTACCATTTCGGGTCCTGAAAAAGGAAAGTTCGCTCTCCTCCGGAGAAAACCAAACAAAAAGCCAGAAAAACAAACAACTTTTTCCGCCACACAACAAAGAACCGGCGAAAAGCAAAAAACATTTTTCCGCCACACAAACCGTTCAAAGCTCCAAAACCCATCACAGCACCTTGGGCCAGGAGTCCACCTTGCACCTAGTGCTGCGCCTCAGGGGCGGTCACTGCCAGGTGCCTTGCGGCTCCTTGGGCGCAAGGAAACGCGCAGGAAGCGAGGCCCGGTTTGCGGTTTGGCAGGGTCCGGGAGACACCCAGCTAGGTTCGGGAGGTCTGCACCCAGCTTATTTCTTTTTGGAAGCTCTCATTTTGAGACTAAAAGACTGACAACAGTTCAATTGTTTGTTGATTTTCCCCTGTTGGTTTTAAAGTTGGAACCTATCACTACTGGAAATACGTTTTTTTTTTTTTTTTTTTCCCTGGAGGCTAGAGCAAACCGTTTTTTGCTCTTTGGCCCTTTGGTTGTTTCTTCACGTCAAGCAGCAGAACGTCATTTAACTTGTTGCAGGGGGCTAAGTCCGGTCAAGGAACAATGTCAAGCGGGTGCTTTGGTGGAAGTGGAAGTTTAGATCTGTCTTGGGAGTGCATGCCTCTTCTGCCTTCGACGTCAAGGGTTCTGCGCTGCTTCACGGTTGGACCTGTTGTAACCTTTGATAAATCCGTCAATGGCTCCCTAAATGCCACGCCACCCAACACACACAAACATTCTTGGGGAAGATTAGCATCAAATGATCACTCTACACCGTGTTCAAACCGCCCAAGAAATAGCAAACAGACCGCCAAGAGCAGGTCCTTTGCAACATGACCCTTAGCACATCCTGATAGAACAAGGGTGGCATACTAAGATAGAGAATGAAGTGCCCAAATGAATGATGGATGAATAAAACAAGATTTGTTTTGATGCGCTCAATTGCGTTGCGAGGTGCGTAGATGTCACTTGCGCCAGCCTGTGCAAGTGCATTCTTGAGAGCGCCTGATATACACACCATGGAACTGTGCTATTGAGAGGGCCATCCCCCGTCGGATGTGTACCCCTGATTACAACTTGGCTAAGTGGGTTGGCCAAGCGCCCGAGGGATCTTTGACGACCCCAAGCTGGTGGCTGATGTGAAGGAGGCGGTTGCCACCATCAAGAAGGCGGCATATGTGCAATGCCCTGGCAGAGCTGTGTAAAGTATCCCCACCTTCTTCTAAATGGAATTGTGGGACGGGGGTGTATGCTTCCATTTTCCCTTTTGTGGGGGAAGACTAAACAAATGGAATTGGGGGACCCCCCACTCCCCTCCTCCTAGAGGGTGGATTGCAGCATATTGTGCAAGTGGAACCCGCCAGGCCCGGTTTAGCTGAAAACGTGCTCTTTTAAGGTTCCATGGTGAGCAGCGTGGCAAACTGAGTGCCCCCCCCTCATGTCAGCGCAAATCGGCAGAAAGGAGCCGTGTGGACCCTGCTTGGCACGTTTAGCACACTTTTACAGGTCGAGTCCCAGGTTCTGTCATTTGAGTTTCTCCTGATTGGCGACGGTTTGAGGCCTTTTGAACAAGCAAACTGCAAACAGTGGCTCAAGGGCCAAACCTGACTCAATGGATGTTTCTTTGGACCTTTTTTCGGGTTCGATGGCAGGACAGTTATTGCTTCTTACTTTGATCAGCTGGTTCCGCAGCTCTATCGTGTTGGGATGCCAAAGCTGTGGATCCTTATTGGCTTCGAGGCTCATGAATTCAGCTTGCTTTAGTTTTCGAGGGAGGGCTTTGGACATGGACCACCTCCACCTTTTTGTTTGCATATCCGTTTTCACATTCCGACTCCCACGGCACTCCGCCTTTTTTGTGTTCCGCGTACCTTCGGGTCTATGGCAGCTCCGCAGGCCATGATGCAGATTGGCGAACTCTCGGCCGGTACCTCAGATTGTTCCTCCACCTGCAGTTTGGTGGCTTAAACTTGGCATACTTCGCCGATATGTGTGGTGCTTCTCTTTGGTAGGATGTTACATTGTTTAACCGGAGGAAACCTGATGTCCTTATTGCCTTATTGGCTGGGCTTAACCAGACATGTTCACAGGGCTCCCTCGATTACCCTTTCTGATGTTCAAATCACTTCTGGGACAGTTCGCACCACGTCCACGCAAAGGCATTGGGACTCAACCGGTGATGGGCACCGGATCAACTGTGAGAATCGGCTTTATTGTCTAGACAAGCAACGTGTTGACTATGAAGGGCCATTTTGGCCAAACAAATTGCCAGTCCAGTCTGCAAACGTGCTTGCTCCTTCTTGAGGCAAGGCAGTGTCAGGCGGGCCAATTTATATGTTATATAGACCCATTCTGATATTGTGTCAACAACATGGCATTCACAGTGTGAAGCTTGAAAAAGCAGGGTACCCTCAAGCAAAGGCACTCCCATTTGTTTCCATTTGGTGATGCATTCCTCGATTAGCAGCCTTTCCCCCGAGGCTGTTGTGTCTGTACGCTGCCTCAATTTGTCCTTGGCCGACATTTGATATACAGTTCCGCCAGAGGTCTTGGTTGTTTTGTTCGGGGCCGCCATCAGCGCTTCACAATCGGAAGTCCCTACAAGGAGCGGAGACATGACAAGCATTATGGCATGGCAGAAGCTGTTTCGACCCTGGCCCTAGGCAATGAACTCTTTGCTCAGTATTCCTGATTTCCACACTTGAAGGCCAACATGACGCCGCTGAACATCAATCAGATGACCCGCTGGATCAACACGAAGGACTGGTGTGCAGAAAGTGCAGCTGGAATCCCCATGTGGTCCAAGCACTGGTTAGTTTCCAATGAAAGGGCCCACGTCATGCCAGCAGTGCTCCCACCTCATGCCAGCAATGCTCCGCTTTCAATTGTCAATCATCCCCACCTTGGACACCCCTCCAGTGAGCTTTATTGAACAACACGTTGCATTGTCAAGCCTGGCACGCACTGGCACAAATTATTGCAAGGTCGGGGGATCGGACAAGTCAGCTGGGGGATTCATGGCAAAGGGTGGTGTGGACACCACCAGGTCAAGCAGGTGCTGCAGGGTTGCAGGCTTTCACATTCTCAAGCCGCGTCCCATACAAACCCGGAGAGGAAGAGCATGCCGGCAAGATCATCACGCTGATGTGACCAGGATAGACTATATAGCCATCATGCCATTTCATGTTTGCCGTGGTTTGCTTGCAGTATGAGATTTATCGGTACCCGGATATTTCAAGCAAGGAGCAAACCCCTGTCCTGTTTGTCCCCCGTGCCTTTGAAAGCCTTAGCTCAAAAAGTCATGCTCAGTCACTTCTCTCCAGCATGAAATACTTTTTGCAGACACTATTCTTCAGATGGCTTCCATGAGCGCTTGTTCATAGCACGTGCAAGCTGCAAGAACATGTTTCAGTTGTGGGGCACTGCCTCTCACTGGGTCAAGCCTTGTGTCTAATGACCATCTCAACTTGCCTCGGTTTGGTGACTATTTCCTCGCAGCACCTAAATGGTGTGATCGAGATGTATGGTGCAGTTTCGGGTCCGGAACATATCTCATGGGGCCGTTGGATAGGCCTACGGCGTTGAGGCTTAAGTTGCATTGTTTGGCCGCTGCTAGCCCAGGTCGGAGTACTGCCTGTGCCAACGGGTGAAGCCGGTCAGCGATCCGAAGACCCCATTCTCCAGCGAGGCAGGACCAATGGGACGATGCCTTCAGGTTTTCAACTTGCAGCTTTTGCGTAGGGAATGGTTTGTGGGGTTCTTGGGAGAACATGTAGGGATCACGGCTGGGCTGAGTTGCCGTAAACCATGACGGCTTGTAAACAAAGAGTCTTTATGGCCTACAGGTGGCATATCGTATACATCGCATTGAGTTGTACCAGGCTGATCCCTTTATGGGCTCTTACAGGAGCAAGTGAGCCCTAGTTGATTCACAGAACCTGCCCCATTTTACAGGGACCCTTGACTTTTGCGAACACTCCCCAAGTGTACCCGCTAGGTCCTGCTCCAAACCGGAGCCAACACCACGGTGCGAGCCTTCAAAGGATGATAAGACCTTCAAGGGAAGGGATCGGGGTTCCTTAGCTTTCCCTTGGCAAGGGATCAGTCCGGAGCAATCCTGCAGGCCGACTTCATCGCGGCCCTCCAGTCGCATCATCAGGCGGTGAGCGGAGCGCAAGCGGCCTTTGGGTCCTATTCGGTTTGTTTGAATAGGTCCCCCCTTTCCATGTATTGAACATGCCTCCACTTCCAGGAAAGCACTTGTACGGCATCGGGAAGACAAGACATGGTGTCGAATGTTCTATTGGCTTCGCGGGCCGGCAAGTACTGGTTACATTTAGTTGAGAGCTGTTGTGGGCTTTTCTTGAAAGTTTCCTTTCGAGGTCACATACTGATTTTGGGACATGTTTTGCAGTATTTCCTCCCAATTCTCTGTTACAATCCGACAATGATAACCCCTCGTTTGTTAATTCCTCTGTGGCAAGCGATTCCTTGCTGGGGGGGGGGGGGGGTGAAAGATGTTTTGGGTGGCAATATTCAGAAAGCAGGTGTTTGACCTGTACGGCTAGGGCATGTCCGATGACTTTTTGAGGAGGTCCTCACGCAGTTGGGGAGTTGGGGGTGGGGGGGGTAGGTTGGGGCTTTGGTGGCGGGAGGGTCGTCAGAGTCTCAGAGGTGGAAGACAGGCCTCCAGACTATTCCCACCTGGCCCACCTCTAACCTAGGAAATTGGGGAGGAGTTTGGTTTGCAGATTTGTAGACTTTGTGCTGAGGGGTCTCTAGTTGTTCCAGCCAAACGTCTTCAAACACGTTCAGCCGTGCAAGGCATGTCGCAGGTGTGAGTTTGCATTCGTAAGGGGCATGAGCACAAAGGTCGCTACATACAGTACTGTCATCCACCGTGCCAAGTGGGAGGACATTTGTCACACTTGCCAAACCATCAGGAGAAGCCCAACACCAATGTCAGGGCTGAATATTGACCGTGGCTCAATGTAAGGAACATGAGTCCAAGAAACCCCAGTTCAGAACACAGGTCATGCTCGCCGCTGTCAAGTGCAAGCAGAACGTGGACCCTGCCCTCGCGGATGCCCTTGATGCGGCGGTGGCCGATATGAGCAAGATGCAGCTGGGCAGGTTGATTGACTTGTCCAAAGGGCATTGACCCTTTGATATGTTGCTTTTCCCGTTATGAACCCCGCAAAAGGCTGATGCGGTAATATGGTTGTGGTTGTTTGGTTTGAGCTCAGCTTTTTGTTTTGTTCCTTTCGACCAATGCCTGAAACAAAAGTGTGTTAACTTGTTCGACATGTTTTATTCCTTCTTGAGCAACTTTGGCCTCCTAGTGTTTTCCTTTTGTGCCTTTTTCTCGCTTTTCCGTTTCCCCTCGACTTTCCCACCGATCCTCGTGAGATGCACAGCGCGTTGCGTATTCGTCTTAATCTGCCGGGCTTGGCCCCGGGAGTGACCAGAATCCGCCCATCAGGACCTTTAGAAGCAAATGAGCCACTTGCTGGAAACCCGGCTAATTGGAGGGTAAGGGGCAATCCTGACCAGAATTAGGTGCGGATATCCGGCTTTTGAATTCTTGAAGCATGAGGTTCTGGGTAGACCATTTTAATGCCAGGTTTTGATTATGACGCAAATGGATTTTCCATTAGATCCTACAAAAAGGTGATCGACCTTCAATTTTGATCAGGGCGGAAGGGCAACCCAAGGACGTGACTGGATCTCGCCTTCTGATTCTGGGCAAGGTAGAAGGAGCTCGCCGGGCAAAACGAGCTCACCCATGAACGAACGGCCTGGGCTAGAAGTTCGGGAATAGCACTGCTGCGCGCAGATGATATAAGCTTCAGCCTCTCCGTGAATTTGCATTCCACATTCCTTGGGCGCGAGGTTTAAAAGGAACACACTCTGGACTCAGGAGGTTCTCGCAACTTTGCATGGTGACTTAGGGTCTTGAAGAACTTCTTCCGTTGAGTGTGGGGGATGGGGCCACCTTTCTGCACACGGGGCCACCTTGCGTCGGCGGTTTATCCAGCCGAGGTACATCAAGTGAGCCGAGGTCGCCGCGCCCCGTCGGGGTACCCCTCCGTCGCTGGAGTTTCTTTTGGGAGCATAGGACAGTCGTCTCGATGCAGCTCGCCGCGCCGAGGAGTAGATGAGTCGTGTTGAAATGCCAGGCCGAGGTTTGCTGATGGCTTTGTACTGTGTGAAACAGGTCCGTGGCGCAGGAGAAGTCAACGCAAATCGGCTGGGTTTTTTCGAGCGGAGAACGCGTGACTCGTGGAACGCGACAGATGTTTCCTGCTGCGGTTACGGGCAACAAAACCTTGCCCCAAAGAAAGAAGCAATCAAGCAAGCAAGCAAGCAAGCAAGCAAGCAAGCAAGCAAGCAAGCAAGCAAGCAAGCAAGCAAGCAAGCAAGCAAGCAAGCAAGCAAGCAAGCAAGCAAGCAAGCAAGCAAGCAAGCAATCACACGAAAGCAATAAATGCAAAAAAAAAAACAGCAACGACACACAAGCAAGCAACCAAACAAGCAAACACGCAATGAATCACACAAGCAAGCAAACAAGCAAACAAACAAACATGCAATCAAGCACGGAAGCAAGCAAGCAAGAAAAAACACAAGCAACCAACAATAGAAGCAATTCAAGCAAACAAACCACAAAAAGGTCATAAAACAGTTCCAGGCAGTCAAGAAGACAACGCAGGCAGACAGAGAAAAAGAGAGAGAACAGAACAGAACAGGAAATAGATGAAAGAAAAACACAACATGTCATAAGACAACTCAAACAAAAACAGGAAGAGAAGAGAAGAGAAGAAGAGACTAGAAGGAAGCAATATATCATCACATAAACGAACACAAAAGCACTCATTGACACGACTCACCAAGTGAGAGTGCGTGCGTGGGTGCGTGCGTGTGCGTGCGCGTGTGCGTGTGCGCTTGTGCTGTGTGCCGTGTGCCGTGTGCCATGTGCGTGCGCGTGCTCGTGTGCGGTGTGCGGTGTGCGTGTGCGTTGTGTGTGTGTGTGTGCGCGTGTGGCCGCGGGTGCGCGCGGTTTTGCTTGTGTGTCTCCTTGTGTAGGTTGTTCCTTTTGTTGCGAGGCTATTGGTGTGCGTTTTGGTGTGACCTGGGCGTTAGAGGTGGTCGCTCTGCAGCCGTTTGCCGCTCAAGCCGTTAGAGATCCAACAAGTCGCCATGCAGATCTTCGCCATTTGGCCTGTTCCATTGGTGGTTTGGAGATTTGACCTTCTGGCCTTTCTGGAGGGTACACGGGAAACCGCCGCCCAAACAACCAATTGAGGGAAAGCTGATGTGATACACTCACATTCTGAGGTCCTGGAATTGTTGGAAGGCTATTTGCCTTGAAATCGCACCCCCTGGAGGGTTCCATGTTAGTGGAGAGGAGCGTGCTTTCTTGGTAAGACCATTTGAGTAGCACACAAGACGTCTGGAGCTTGTGTTGGTCAACCTGTTTGGGAAGGGAGTAAACAAACAGGTGTGTGCATATTGTAGTAAGTCACTCCCTCAGGAAAAAGAAAGTAGATCTCCCAACATGAATTCATCTAGAAGTTTGGTTTGAGGGGCTTCATGTTTATTTGCAGGGAAGTATGTGTTTCAAACGCAATGGGAGCAACGAGCACCTTCTCCTTTGGACAGCTTCCCATGTCAGCCGCAAATGCTGTCCAAAAGGTAGCCCAGAGAGGGGATTTGCTTTAAGCGTTCTTTCCTAAAGACAAATTTGTGTGTGTGTGTGTTGTGTTGTGTTGTGTTGTGTTGTGTTGTGTTGTGTTGTTTTGTGTTGTGTTGTGTTGTGTGGTGTGGTGTGGTGTGGTGTGGTGTGGTGTGGTGTTGTGTTGTGTTGTGTTGTGTTGTGTTGTGTTGTGTGTGTGTGTGTTTGTTGTGTTGAGCGTAAAAAAAAAACCGCATGGTGTTTTCATGGTTCCCTTGGTGTTGGGGCGGTTCAATGTTCGTATCGGGTCAAGGGGCTCTTCAGACCCGTCATGGAGCTTCAAGTTCCTCCTGCAAGGCGGCGAGCCTTCATGGGTGTGGATTGGTGCTTTGGGCGTTTGACGTTTGAACCGAGGGCCACATCCACAACTCAATATCGGAGGGGGCAAAAACACCTCAAGGAAACTTGTTTGCTCAACACGGTTGATTGCACCTGGTTAGCACAGTTGTTGGCGCTCGCCTTCAAAAGAAAGCGGGCAATCCGTGCGCAGCCCATGTTGGAAAGCATTTACCTTTAGGGAAGCAAGTCTCAAGTTTTTCTTTGCTATTTGCCTTGTGGAGAGGGCATTAGCAGTACAAAAACAAGAGCCAACTTGTTAGATCAATGTTAGGTGACTGCCTTCCCCTGTTTTGTGGCTTTAATAAGGGGGCTCTTCTTGGAAACAGGTGGGCATGTGTCAACTAGGGCGACCGTACAAATGCTGGTTTTCCTTTCGAAAAGGGTACCGAGCCTCCAAAAAACACTCGCAGGTCAGGCCCAAAAGGAACCGGTCCGCTTTTTGTTCCCCATTTCGGGTGACTAGTTTCTCGTTCTGGATCGCTTGAGTCATTGGGGCGCCACGCGTTCGGGGGGGTGGCTGCTCCTCTCCAAGGGGCCCTTGGTCACTGGTTGCGACTGGGGCGGGTCACCGGGCGCTGGAGTTCCCGCGTCGAGTCAAGCGGAACTCAGGTCAAGACGTTGACAGGCAAAACCATCACCCTGGATGTGGAGGTCGCGTGATGGGACCAAGCACTGGGGGCTCACTCCCCGAGTTCCGCGACTTGAACTATACTTTTGGAAGGGCCATTTTAGGGGTAATGGCACAAGGTTTAGACTTTATTTGGCCAGCGGTTGGTTTCGTTTGCTCTGCCGCATGCCGGCAAAGGGGTCTGATTCGTTTTTAAGTGGGCATTTGACATGCTTCAGGTGATAAGGCCGTCAAGGGAAAAATATTTGGTGTCCGGAGCCCGCTTTCCCAACCAATGGGCTCGGCTGGCGAGGGGGCGAGGGTCAGCCACCAACGTTGGTCTTGGTGTCCCTTTGAGTCGGGCGGGCGGAGCCATCCGGCGGAAGTCACACGTGTCCTTGGAGTCAGAGTTGGTCAAACATCGATGGCTTCCACTGGTAGGTGTTCATTCACCAGTGGAATCTAGTTGTTCATATGGGCAATGCACTGGTTTCAGGTGTTCATTCACCAGTGGAATCTAGTTGTTCATATGGGCAATGCACTGGTTTCAGGTGTTCATTCACCAGTGGAATCTAGTTGTTGATATGGGCAATGCACTGGTTTCAGGTGTTCATTCACCAGTGGAATCTAGTTGTTCATATAGGCACCTACTCTCACCTGTGAAAGTCGTTGCGTTTGGTTTTGGCAGCATGTTTTTCGTGTAATACGCACACGAAACGCATCCGGTAGGGTCGTTGCAACTCCGTGTGCCAAAGTGGCGTTTGGTTTAGCATGTTTTCAAGAGACAATTGCTGCGTGATATTGAGGTCTTTTTTGTAGAGAAATACATGCTGAACGTGGTCCCCTGAGATGGTTTCATTGATCAAGTTGAGGTCTTTTGGGTAGGCCGAACGCACTGGCACACATGGAAAACACCTTCCCTCGATCGCGGTTTGTGTTGGTGATGTTGAGGCATTTTGGGTGGCCAATTGCATTGGCACACGCCTGAAAAACCACTTACTGGGTCCTTGTGGTTACACGCCCCGCAAGCCATGATCTCGCGCCGCAAGCAGTGTGCCAGTGGGGAAAGCTATTTAGGGTCATGATCATGCTGTCTTTTATGATGTGTGGCATGAAGCCATTTTGAATCAAATCGCATGGGTACACTCGTTTCACTTAGATGTTGCTGACGATGCAAGTGCTACCCCAGCCCCCCACCGTAGAACACACATAGTCAAGCAACATTTTTGGGGATTGCCTTCTTTTTGGCGTGCAAACACACATAGTCAAGCAACATTTCGGTCCCAACTGGTATGCGATGTGCCATGGGGATTGCCTTCTTACTCGTACCTAAACATGTATGCTTAACATGCATCTAAGTGCCTTGTAACATGCGATGTGCCATGGGGATTGCGTCCGTAGTTGTACTCAAACAAAGCAGTTTTAGGAGACACTCGGGCGCCGTGTGCCAGTGGGGAAGGCTCAGTTGCAAGGACCCTGCCGGGACTACTCGTTGCGTTGTTTTTACTGGCAGGCTGCGGACTTTCAAGAAAAACACGAAAATGCAAGGACTTTCGCGTTTGGGTGTAGGGAGTCGAACGCCTCAAGGAAGCAGTTTCGGGCCCCAATGTCTTACGACCGATGCAACGAACACGTCAGCATGACTTGTGTACGAGAAACCACGCGCAGGGCTGGGGGGATTAGGCACCTCTACACGTCGAGCTCGGCTTGGCAATGGGCGCTTGCCTTTGAGGACCATCGAAGGGTCCTTGGTTTAGGGACATTTGGCATGCCATGGCGGCCTCAGTTCAGTACTGCCTGAACTGTTTTGGGTTGCTGTTGGCTCTTGCCTCCGTTATTTACTCGTTGAGCAAACCTCCCAGGGTCGGCGCATAGGTCTCATGGGCTTGGGGGATGGGAATTTGGTGCCAGGCCTCCGATACCATTGACAACGTCAAGGCCAGGTTTTACACTAGGCTTGATTGCGTTGACTCACTTGCAAAAAGTTGAACTGTTTGTGGGTTCAATGGAAAATTATTGATTTCCTAAAAAGATAAAGTCTAAAGATACCACCCAATAGCAATCCAGTAGTTGATCCCCTTCTGACTCACTTGTGCCAAGCGAATCGAGCTTTTGACATTTTGGCTGTCCTATTCTGGTACTCGTTTTCGGTCATGGCTTTGAAAGGTTGAATGTCAGATTGTGCTACCTTTGGTTTCAATTGGCCAAAGAGGTCCCCCTTTCAAGACGGCGTTTGAGGAAGCATGTTTTGAGCCCTGTGGAGGAAGGGAGCACAAGTCCATGTGGCCGACACGAGGGAGGATAGTTGTTGATTGCTGCCTCCACACGTTGCAATTGTATTCGTAGCAGGTTTTCCTTGGGCATCTCTTAAGTCAGCATGGCATTGCTGATGCAGTCATCCTTTTGGGTCAGTTTGAGTAGAAATAGATCGCACTGACGTCAGCGTGGTTCTAGTTTTCTACCAGCGTCATCTACCAATTGTTTCACAAGAGTTCCTATGGAGCTTCATTATTGTTGCCCTTGAGCATTTAAAGGATGGGGTGCGCAGTGTTGGGCTCAAAAATTGAATGCTGTTCTTGAGCATGAGTGTGCCTTAGCACGTGCTTTCTCTTGAACGTGCCAATTTTCCGACCCGAAGGCCACAGCCTTGCAAATTGGGTGCGAGCCATGACCCCTACCTTTTGCCCATACGCTGCACACTGGTATGCACTGGTTAGCCAGGATGTTTACGCTGCGGGGTAGGAATCCTTGCATGGCACGGTGCTCTCCTGACACTCAGCCAGACATGCGGCATAAGATGCATAAGCTGTGCGTGCGTGTGTGTGTGTACCATGCTGGACCCGCGAACGAATATACGTCTGTTGCACAGTGGTATGGCATAGTATGGTTTGAGGACGCTCAAGCCACGTACCTGCGATCCTGATGGCCGACTTAACCTCCGCTCTTTCTTTTTCTTTGACCCTTGTGTTTGTTGGTTTGTGCTGTCTCCTTGATCTTGCACTTGCAACCGGTGTTTTCATGGCCAGCGAGAAGGCCTCGCTTGATACATGTGTGTGTTTGTTTTATAGGGGGACGTTCTTTAGAAATGCTTGATGGAAGCCACAGCGAAGCCACCCATTTTAATCTGAGGTTTCCGAAACCATCCGGAACAGCTCTGGATTGCGGGGATTTCGCGCTCAGGCGAAGATTCAGGACAAGGAGGGCATTCCCCCGGATCAGCGCCTAAACAGTGAAAAAGCATAATTTGCTTGGTCAAAACGAATCGACCTTTGGACCTTTAGTTTCCCCTGTTTGGTCCAGCTATAATCATGTCACCAAGATGTTAGCCTTCTACGTTTGGGTTTTTTGGGCAACTGAGATGCGGTTGGGCAAAACTAGATTGCGCCATCCCCCCCCCCCCCCCCTCCCCGTTTGCGGTTTTATCATACCCATTAAACACCTGCACAAAGGGAATGGCGCTATCTACGTTTGGGGTTGCTTTCCGTATGGTTGATCTTTTAGTGCCCATCTTGATTTGAACTGTGGCGAGCTTGCTGCGGGTGTTAAAGCGAGCTTACAACGGTCCATACGGTCCCTTTAATTGGCTTCTTGAGATGCCTCATGTCAGGTTTTGTTGAGTTATGATTTGCTCAGGCCCATCCTTTCTTTTCTGAACCAAAATCATGCCGTCCTGAACCAGCCTGAACTGCACCTTGAAAAGCCCGCCCCAGCTCCATTTCCCGCCCCACTTCTAACCCCACCACTGGGAATTCGCTGTAAGCGTACCTCAAAACAACTCTAAACCAAACCCTAACATTAACCAAAGACTTGCCAACAATCCATCCTGAATCAATCCAAAAGCCACCCCAAACTGACCTGATATAATCCCCACCGCAACTCAAATGTACAGCCACCCGAATGAAACCCACCCTCAACTCACTCTGTACAACGAGACAGACGATTCCCGCCCAAAGCCAACTTGGAATGCACCCCAAACCCCACCGATTTTTTTTGCATGGGTTTAGGCAATATCATGTCAAATAAGCGTGCAGCAAGTGCGCTTACTGTATGTGTGGTGGAGGCTTCATCCAGCTCTGGGATAGGCAACATACCAGCACCAGAAGGCGCCTCACGCGATCTCGATTCAACATGGGCGCGGTGTTCAATGGACGACAAGTAGGTTCCTTTGACACCAGATTGGGCCCATGCATTTGCAAGGCCAATCATGTAATTCTCTTCTTGGCCT